>JAGFNQ010001726.1:30443-122295 GCA_024364735.1 Boesenbergia rotunda
CCGAAATTGAACCTAGAAAAATTGATGAAGCATTAAATGATCCCGATTGGATTATCGCGATGCAAGATGAACTAGGTCAATTTGAGAGGAGTCAAGTTTGGGACTTAGTCCCTAGACCTAAGAAGACCACCATTATTGGAACTAAATGGGTCTTCAAAAACAAATTAAACCACAAGGGAGAAATCATTAGAAACAAGGCACGCTTGGTAGCCAAGGGCTACAGTCAAGTTGAAGGTCTTGATTATGATGAGACTTATGCTCCCGTGGCACGATTAGAGTCCATCCGATTGATGCTTGCATTTGCAGCACACCGTGGCTTCAAATTATTTCAAATGGATGTCAAATCGGCCTTCCTAAATGGTTTGATTAGGGAGGAGGTCTATGTCGAACAACCTCCAGGGTTTGAGAGTACCGAATTTCCAAACCACGTGTACAAGCTCAAAAAGGCACTCTATGGCCTTAAACAAGCACCCCGGGCTTGGTATGAGCGGTTGTCGACATTCTTGATTGAAAAGGGTTTCGTAAGAGGTCAAATAGACCCTACACTGTTTCTACGAAGAGATAGTGAAAATATATTTGTAGCCCAAGTATATGTCGATGACATAATCTGTGGCTCAAACAACAAGGGCTATTTAAATGAGTTCATTCGACACATGGAAAGTGAGTTTGAAATGAGTCTAGTGGGAGAGTTGACTTTCTTCCTTGGACTTGAAATCAAGCAAACTCACGATGGTATCCATGTGCATCAAACAAAGTATACACATGAAATGCTTCGAAAATTCAATATGAGTGATTCGAAAGAGGTAACCACTCCCATGGCCACAAACACAAGATTAGACAATGATGAGAGTGGTAAACCCGTTGATCTAACTCAATATCGAAGCATGATAGGTAGTTTGCTATACCTCACAGCCAGCCGACCAGATATACTATTTGCTGTAGGTATGTGCGCTAGGTATCAAGTCTGTGCCAAGGAATCTCACCTAATTGCTGTTAAGCGAATTTTGAGATATCTCAAGGGCACAATTGGTGTAGGTCTTTGGTATCCCCGTACCGAATCTTTTGATTTGATGGGCTATACGGATTCCGACTACGCTGGATGTAAGTTGGACCGGAAAAGCACTAGTGGGGGCTGCCAGTTCTTAGGGTCGTCCTTAGTAAGTTGGTCGAGTCGGAAGCAACATTGTGTTGCTCTTTCCACTACCGAGGCAGAATATATCGCCATGGGAGAGAGTATATCGCAATTGTTGTGGATGATTCACACCTTAGAGGATTATGGATTGAGTTACAAGGGTGTGCAAGTGTTATGTGATAACATTAGCACAATTAACTTAACCAAGAATCCGGTCCATCATTCTAGGACCAAACATATTGAAGTAAGACACCACTTCATTAGGGATCATGTAGCTAGGAGGAACACCATACTCTCTTATGTAGAGTCAAAGTCAAACCTAGCTGACATTTTCACTAAACCACTTCCTGAGAATGAATTTAGTTTCCTAAGACGGGAGTTGGGAATGTGTCGCGCTTCATGATGTTCAAATTGCGGTCAAAACCCTTCATGATGATTTCAAAATTTTTGGGAATAATTGGGTAACTTTGGGAACATCTCACACAAACTATAAGGTTTAACAAAACGTTTTTGTTTGCTAGATATGGGGTGAGATGTTAGGTTTAACTCAATTTCTCAAAATGTCATTGCATCCCTTGAGGAATTAAGTTAACGAGATAATAATCACGGTGGTGACCAAGTATGGGGAAAACCATTGCATAACATATGTGTATATGGCTCCATGATCATACTTGGACATTCCAATCAAGGCAACTTGATTGGAAACTTGGATTTGGAAACAAAACTTTGTTGAATTTGCTTGATTGATTGTTGATTGAGTTTGACTCCATTTGGATGGGTCAAAGTGTTTGTTGAACCTATAAGGACTTTTGATTTTTGTTCAGGGATCAATTTTAGTCATAAAATCATGTACAAGTTCGACAAAGTCCATCAAATATCGTTTGAAAAATTCAGAAGTTCTGAAACTGAACATTTCAGTTCGTATCAGGAACCCTGATCGGTCACCGGACCGATCAGGCATAGGGCTGATCGGTCCCTGGACCGATCTGGCTTCTTTCTGTGGTGATCGGTCCACAGACCGATCAGAGAGTCAGCAGTGACTCTCCGAACTTTTTGACCAAGGATTCTGAGCCAGCCTGGATCGGTCTCCGGACCGATCTGGCACCCTGTGGGGATCGGTCCACAGACCGATCAGGGAGCTCAGAGGTTTCTCTCCGGACCCTACTGATCGTATCCTGATCGGTCACCCGACCGATCAGGCGCGCGTCTGATCGGTCATCCGACCGATCAGGACCAGGCCAGTCCGATCAGGTTATAGCCTGATCGGTCTGGATGCGATCAGATCGAACGGTGATCCGATCAACCGCATTAAATTCTGGTTGGTGGACCGATCCACCAACCAATTAACTTCGCAAAACCTTCTTCAGCGCCGAACCTTAGCGCCGAAGCTCCTCATCTGCGCGACTTGCTTGTGCGAGAAGACCCTCCTGAGTGCTTCCCTTCCTCGCGTGAGCGTGAGTGTGAAGTTTTTCTCCAGCCTCGCGCGCGTTCCTCTCTCGCAGAGACAGTCTGCGATTTTCTCTTGCGCCGAGCTCCTCCCTACGAGTTCTTCCGATCCAAGAATCTTCTCAATGGCACCTAAGTAAGTTGTTCGTTTTGATTTTCTTGACAATCAGTTCATAAAACCTTGTTTGTGAAGCTAATCATATTATGATTTTTGTTCTTGTTCTTGCTGTGGTGTCTTGATCCTCGCCGTGACCCCTATATTTTGCCGTAACCCCATTTTTCATCAAATTTCTCCTTGTTTCATATCTATCTTTTGATTGGGTCTCATCCTATATATGATCAATTCGTGTTGTGTATATCAATCTTATCATATGATTTGAATTCTGATGTGTATGATCCATTCAACTCTTTAGAAAATCTGCTAAGGGAAAGGAGGTAGCGGAGGGTAGTTCAAGGAGGAAAACTCCCTCATCGTCTGCACCTTCCAGAAGGCCACAGCCTTCTTCTAGCTCCAGGTTCCCCAATGCGGCCTGTGAACAGGCCTTTCAAGCAAGAACCTTCAAATTATTACCTTGCAGATCCATTGATGCTCCCTTCCTGACGGAGTTCTGTCCCTCTGTCATGGAAATTGTCACTTACTACAATCTGGGTTTTCTTCTCTCCCTGGAACGGACCATAAACTATGACCTTGTATCTGAATTCTACAACAACCTCCAACAAGGTCCTCAAGGGGGATTCGAGTTCACTACTCGTGTCGGGAAGATGAACCTCGATTTCTCATACGAGATTCTAGCTGAGTACTTGGGTGGTCGACGATCACCTAACCTCTATTCGATTTATCCGGAGCTCCCTGATCCTCTGTTGGCCCCGTTCACAGATACTACCCCCGATTCTATCTATCAGCATTTCTTCGGTCATCCTCGCCCTGCCGGGTTTGATGAGTTGGGTCCAGTGTTTCCTACCTTTGCAGCTCTCCGTCTTGCTCCAGCTAACTATGTTATTTTCAAGATTATCACAAATTACATCTTACCAATCACCTCTAAGCCGTTGGCCGAGATCCGACCCTACCACTGCCTCATGCTCTACGGCATGCATTGCCGGATGGACTTTGATATCATGGAGAGCATTTTTCAGTCCATCCTATCCTACCGTGAGCCTAGCCGTCGCACGGTTTATATGCCTTTTGGTCACCTCATCACTGATTGGCTTATGTCAGTTGGTGTTGATGTCACCAAGGGCAGGACCGTGCCCATGGTTAGGCAAGATTGTCGTTTGGGTCGACGGGCATTTGCAAAATCTAGTATGATCATTCGTGAGCGAGATGGGGTGTTGGTGTGGAAGGATGGGCGAGGTCTCGGTGAGTTACCTGGCAGTGCACCACATTTTCAGGCACCACACGATGCTCCTCCTGCTGACGACGAGTATGACGACGAGCCGGAGCCTGATTTGCGCTGGCAGATCTCAGAGCTGGATCAGACGGTACAGGAGTTTATTCAGCTGGGGGCGGCAGATCGTGAGGAGTTTCGTTCGGGCTTTCGCTCCCTAGATTCCCGACTGACCAGGGTCGAGACCGAGGTCTCAGGGACCCGCACACTCCAGCAGACATGGTATGATGAGTGGCGCAGCCACACATTTCCTGGAGGTGCACCTTCTGTGAGTACTGCACCAGGGTCCTTGGCTCCTACTGATGCTACGATGGATGACCTCATGCGGGATGACGACCCTCCCACTGACACTTGAGCTAGGATGTCTGCTGTCTTATCATTTGACTGTGTTGTATGACTTTTGGGCTGTATGCCCTGTGACTTGATTGTTGTGGTCTTGTGCCACACGTATTTTGCTACTTGTCTGGATGACTTATGTTTTGACTTATCTGACTTTGTTTCACATACTTATCTGATATTAGTATATCTATTGTTGATGCCATGTTGTTTATATGACTATGATCTGCATGATTGATCCATTGCCATGTTCATGCTTACACTGCCATGTTTACTTGATACTTATGAATATTATGGCATGTTCTGTGATCTTATACCTTATACTCATATGATGCATGTGATTGCTATGTCTTGCTATACCTTTTCACATGCGGTCGTATGATTAATCCACAAACTATCACATCTTTGTTGATACCTCTAGGGTTGAGGGGGAGTTTGTTTTAATCTTAACAGTCCCTCTTGCCCCTTTTCGGTGTTCGACAAAGGGGGAGAGTGTGGATTGGTTAAGTTTAGAATGACCATGTTGTAGGGGGAGGATCTGGATTCCCCTGTGATTCTAAAGTTGATATATTGATTGAGATCCCTAAACTTAAAATCGGATTGTCAAACAACAAAAAGGGGGAGATTGTTGATGCAGTCTGGCCCTGATTGTTGTTTTGGTGTTGACATCGATTTTAGTTTAGGTTGATCATGTTGATTATGATTAAGTCCTGATCGGGGATCAGGCATGGTATGGAAAATCCTAGTCTGGAGGGCTAGGTGATGGAAAATCCTAACCTGGAGGGTTAGGTGTTGAAAATCCTAGTCTGGGAGGCTAGGTGTTTGGAAAAGTCCTAGCTTGGAGGGCTAGGTGTTGGAAAAGTCCTAATTCGGAAGGTTGGGTGAAAAGTCCTAGCTTGGAGGGCTAGGTGAAAAGTCCTAACTTGGAGGGTTAGGTGCAAATTCCCATCCTGGAGAATTAGGTGAAAAAGTCCTGGCTTGGAGGGTCAGGTGCCTAGCTTGGAGGGCTAGGTTGGATGATGTTCTAACTCGGAAGGGTTGGGTGAAAAGTCCTAGCTTGGAGGGCTAGGTGAAAAGTCCTAGCTTGGAGGGCTAGGTGAAAAGTCCTAACTTGGAGGGTTAGGTGCAAATTCCCAACTTGGAGAGTTAGATGGAAAATCCTTAGCTTGGAGGGCTAAGGTGGATGGAAACTTAGCTTGGAGGGCTGAGTTTGAGTCCCTGGATCGGTCTGGTGATCGATCAGGGATTCTGGCACGCTGCTCCTTCGTGGATCGGTCTGGTGACCGATCCAGCGATGACTGATCGGTCGGGTGACCGATCAGGGAGCACACAGTGAGGTTGGGAACCTACTGTGTTGCTCCTGATCGATCTGGTGACCGATCAGGGAGTATGCGTTTCACCCATTGACTGGCTCCTGATCGGTCTGGTGACCGATCAGGGAGCGAGCAGTGAGGTTGAGTTCCCTTGCTGAACTGCTCCTGATCGGTCTGGTGACCGATCAGGATCACTGTGCAGATCGTTCCGGAGAACGATCAAGTGTCGCAGGTTCCTCTCTATGATCGATCAGGACGGATCCTGATCGGTCTGGAGCCAGTCTGATCGGTCTGGTGACCGATCAGGAGGCTGCCTGATCGGTCCGGTGACCGATCAGAAGGCTTAGCCTGCGAAACTCAGAAATTGCCCAATATGAGGGTGGATCGGTCCGGTGAACGATCCACGACCTGGGATCGGTCTGGTGATCGGTCCAGAAGAATCTCAAAGAAATCGCGATTTCTGATTGAGCGTTGGGGATCGATCAGGACGGAGCCTGATCGGTCTGGAACCAGCCTGATCGGTCTGGTGACCGATCAGGAGGCTCTCTGATCGGTCCGGTGACCGATCACTTTAATTCAAATTGCATTGTCAGACGCTCTGATCGCGTCTGAACACAACCGATTCGCTGCCACTTTCCTCTGATATTTGATATGCTAGTTGATTTGCTGCTCTAATGCTCTGAGTAAGTTTCAGGTGACAGGGGAGGATTCAAACACTCAAGGAGAAGTCAAAGAGAGCTTTCCTTGGAGCAGGTTTGTCCCTTTCTCCACACAGGTTGCAACGGCTGGATGCAGGATTGAAGCTGCTGACTGAAGCTTGGCTGAGGGAGCTCAGGAAGTTCAGTTAGGGTTCAGTGTAGCTGGCGCGTTGGCAGTGGGGAAGCTGTAGGCTGCTGGAGATGAGATCATCTGTTGCTTAGCGGAGAAACAAAAGGAACGAGAGTTGTAGTGTTCAGGATCAATCACTTCATTCTTGTGCTCTTGAGTTCCTGCGTTCTCGACATCAAGCTTGCTGTTCTTGAGTTCTTCAATCATTCTGAGCAAGCTATCGAGAAGCAATCATCATACTTGAGCACTTGAAGGAGAAGACAAGAGGCTTGGAGTCCGACAGTGGGAAGACACGGAGAAGGGTTCTTGCGTGAGATCGCCACTGGGTGGAGCTCAGGGAAGCTTGCTGTGTTTTTGTCCTTGCTAAGTGTTTGAGTAAGATCCTTCTTGTTGTTTCTTTGTGCTTAAACTATATCCTTATTTGAAACACACTGTGGAGAGGTTTCTCCACCGAGAAGGAGGTTGCTTCATATCCGGTGATTACTGGGGCTTGATCTGCCGACGATCAAGGGATCGCCCACCTTAAGGGCACGCCAAGGAGTAGGGGCAAGTTATCCCCGAACCTTGTAAAATCTCCTTGTTAGCGATCTTGCTAATCTTGCTAGTTAGGTTTTGGTTTAAGTTTCTGCAAGTTTTGTTTTCATACTTCCGCTGTGCTATTAATAACTTCAAGTGCAGAAATTTGATAACTCTTCAAAGAAGAAGTGATTGGACTATATTCACCCCCCCTCTCTAGCCATCTCGTTCCCAACACAAAGAGGGTCTGAAATAAATTATTTTAAACCCTCTTTGGGTCTGAAATCAAATATTTCTGGTGAAATCTAATCTAATTAAATTTTAATAATTTTTTTGAGGATATCTAATCTATCTTACTATCTTAATTTTCATATATAAATTTTATTCTAATTTCTATTTTATATATTTCTAATATATACAATTCTACAAACTCTATTTTTTTATAAAAGAAATAGAGTTTATAAAATCTACAATTCTACAAACTTTTTACATATTTACTTTATCTTTCTCTCTTTTATATTTATTACTTTATTATTTATTCATATTATATATATATATATTAGTTATATTATTTATTTTTACTTTATTCTTTATTCTTATTATATCTTTATTTAAATCTCTATTTTTTTATATTTTACTTTATCCTTTTTTTTAAATTTTATATATGAAGCTAGTGTCTAATCTAGCTTCAGATCTTGAAAAAACTAAAGTGGACATGATATATCAAAACTATTATATTTTATATATATCTTTTCTTATTTTTATTTTATATTTAATTTTCTATATTTTTCTTTTTTAGTACTAAAGAGGGTTTGAAATGAATTATTCCAGGCCGTCGTTGGATTTGAAATGAATTATTTCAAGCCCTCTTTGGGTCTGAAATCAAATATTTCGTGTGAAATAAAATCTAATAAATTTTTAATAATTTTTTAAGGATATCTAATCTATCTTACTATCTTAATTTCCATATATAAATTTTATTTTAATTTCTATTTTATATATTTCTAATATATACAATTCTACAAACTTTTTTTTATATTGTATATATATCTTTATTTTATTTTATTTTGTATATATTTTTTGATATTTTATAATTTTTATTTATATCCTTATTTCAATTATTTATAATTATTTTAAAAAAAATTATTTCGATTTTTAATATCAGAGGGTTTGATATTTTCAGATTTCAAACTCATATTGGGCCTGATATTCTAGGATTTTCAGGCCTAACGTGGCTTGATATTTATCCTATTTTAAAAATATCTATTTGAAAATATATAATAATCATTTATTATTTATTTATATGCTAATCTTTTAATTATTTCTTAATTTTTTCACAATCGCAGCAAAATATAATAAAAGGTTCGGGAGGAGTTAAGTTGTAAAGACTGGAAGAGATATATAGAGTGAGAGAAGATGAGAATACCTGCATCCCTATATCTGAACCATAATTTATTATTTTAAAATCAAATTATAAAAGGTTCGGGAGGAGTTAAGTTGTACAAGGCTGGAAGAGATATATAGAGTGAGAGAAGATGAGAATACCTGCATCCCTATATCTGAACCATAATTTATTATTTTAAAATCAAATTATGAAAAGATGGTTCGGATGTCTTGAAAAGTGAACTACAAAAAGGAGTAATTGGCGAGAGGGGTGTAAGAGGATTGAGTTGATTTTACATACGCCCTTTGGTAAAAAATAAATCATAAGACGTTTTTTTGATAAATATAGATTCTTAAGCACACCCTTTGGTAAAATGCCGATATATATATTCAAATCTCCCTTCATAATACGTGAACGAATTATAAGAGACGTTTTGTGTCAGTAGTGGATGTTATTAATCATAAATTCAAAACAAAAACGGCAATTTACCAAAGGGCGCACCTGAGAATTGGTATTTACTAAAAGGCGTACTATGATTTCATTTTTACCAAAGGGTGTATTCATTTTAGTGAACTTTCTTTTATACCTCTTCCGCCAAAAATAGCCTTTCTCTTTCTCTTTCTCTTTCTCAGTAACAAATCCCGAGGCAACTGAATCTGCTTTTTCAGATTTGTCATTTTAAAATAATATATTTAGGAATCGGCTAAAAAACGTAAGGTAAAGATAGAAAAATTATTTCCATTAACAGAAAGCACTCTTCCAACATGATTTTAAAAATCTAAAGTGATGATTTTTTATATTTGATTAATATACATTAATATATTAAATAATATTTAATAAATATATTAATATATAAAAAAGACTTGAAATTAAAAAGGCCTTAAATCTTTTGATTTCAGACCCAGCGTGGGCCTGAAATCAAAAGATTTCAGGCCCAGCGTCGGTTTGAAATCATGTGTTATGATAGAGTTTTTTACGTAGGCCTGAAACGTAAAAAAACATCTCTTTATATTTTTGAAATCATAATAAAAATCACTGAGAAAGACTACCTTACATGAGACATTCTAATTAATATAAAATGTGCATTATATTAAAAATGAAATTTAAATATATATATATATATATATATATATATATATATATATATATATATATATATATATATCGATTCCTATATATAATGAAAAAGCAACTTCAATAGCTGAAATCAGTTGATTTCAGGCCCTGCATGATTATATAAAATTAATAAATATAAAAAAAATAATTAATAGAGATAATAATATATATTGATCAGCAAAATTAAAGATATAAGGATGATTTACTAAAATAAGCTATGATTCTACATTATTGCTGTATCGTTCTGTGCCAATTGATACAGTATGAGAACATCAGTGGGTTTTGGTGAAAACCCACTGATAGACCTAAAAAACTCCTATTGCAACATAATTTATGATCATTAGAAGTTTGGACACCAAAAATACCATCTCCTAGCTCAACTCTAACTATTGATATTGGGTTTTGAGAAATCAAAATTCCTAGGTCCATCAGTGGGTTTTGGTGAAAACCCACTGATACACCTAAACAACTCCTATTGCAACATAATTTATAATCATTAGAAGTTTGGACACCAAAAATACCATCTCCTAGAACTATTGATATTTTTATTTAATTTAATAAATCATAATTAAATATTATAAAAAATATTTTTAAAATTAAAAAATTTTAGAAAATACCACCTCCTTGGGCCTAAACACAGATGTGTTCTCATACCGTATCAGTTGGCACAGAACGATGCAGCAATAATGTAGAATCATAGCTTGTTTTAGTAAATCATCCTTATATCTTTAATTTTGCTGATCAATATATATTATTGTCTCACTTAATTATTTTTTTATATTTATTAATTTTATAGAACCATACAGGGCCTGAAATCAACTGATTTCAGGTCTGCTGTAAAAAATCGTTTTAACATACTCAAATTAGTTCTCAGTTCATAAAAACGATTAAATAAAAAAGTAATGCATTGAAGTTTCACTTTTTTTCTTCAAAGAAATTGATATATATATATATATATATATATATATAACTTGATTTTTAATATAATGCTCGTTTTATATTTATTAAAATACCTCACGTAAGGTAGTTTTTCTTAGTGATTTTTATTGTGATTTCAAAAATATAAAGAGATGTTTCTTTACGTTTCAGGCCTACATAAAAAACCCTATCATAACATATAATTTCAGGCCGATGCAGGGCCTGAAATCATTTGATTTGAGGCCCACGCTGGGCCTGAAATCTTTTGAGTTCATGCCCTCCTTCTAAAATTTTTTAATTTTAAAAATATTTTTTATAATATTTAATTATGATTTATTAAATTAAATAAAAATATCAATAGTTCTAGGAGATGGTATTTTTGGTGTCCAAACTTCTAATGATTATAAATTATGTTGCAATAGAGTTTTTTAGGTGTATCAGTGGGTTTTCACCAAAACCAACTGATGGATCTATGATATTTGGATTTCTCAAAACCCAATATCAATAGATAGAGTTGAGCTAGGAGATGGTATTTTTGGTGTCCAAACTTCTAATGATTATAAATTATATTGCAATAGGAGCTTTTTAAGTCTATCAGTGAGTTTTCACCAAAACCCACTGATGTTCTCATACTGTATCAGTTGGCACAGAACGATACAGTAATAATGTAGAATCATAGCTTGTTTTAGTAAATCATCCTTATATCTTTAATTTTGCTGATCAATATATATTATTATCTCTATTAATTATTTTTTTATATTTATTAATTTTATATAATCATGCAGGGCCTGAAATCAACTGATTTCAGGCCCTGCTGTTAGGAATGGAAACAGCCAGGCGGCCTGTCAGGGGCCTGTGGCCTGACCTGTTAAAAATTAAAATAATAAACAGCTCTTTTGAAAGCCTATTTTTCTTATCAGGCCAGGCCCAGGCTCAATATAAAGCCTATAAATCCTGACAGGCCGGCCTGGGCCTGTTAAACATGTATTCTATAAATTACCAAATGTCAAAATATAATGTAAATGTAGAGTTTCGATCCCTGTTAAACATGTACTCAATTATATTGCAATAGGAATTTTTTAGGTCTATCAGTGAGTTTTTACTAAAACCCACTGATGTTCTCATACTGTATCAGTTGACACAGAACGATACAACAATAATGTAGAATCATAGCTTGTTTTAGTAAATCATCCTTATATCTTTAATTTTGCTGATCAATATATATTATTATCTCTATTAATTATTTTTTTTATATTTATTAATTTTATATAATCATGCAGGGCCTGAAATCAACTGATTTCAGGCCCTGCTGTTAGGAATGGAAACAGGTCAGGCGGCCTGTCAGGGGCCTGTGGCTTGGCCTGTATTTGGCCTGGCCTGTTAAAAATTAAAATAATAAACAGGCTCTTTTGAAAGCATGTTTTTCTTATCAAGCCAGGCCCAGGCTCAATATAAAGCCTATAAATCCTGACAGGCCGGCCTGGGCCTGTTAAACATGTATTCTATAAATTACCAAATGTCAAAATATAATGTAAATGTAGAGTTTCGATCCCTGGACTCCCGCCCAAGCCAATACTTATCTACACCCACCTAACCAACAGATCACAAATCTTTGATATTTTTTTTATCCAAAATCAGAATATTTGTATCTATCATGTTTTCGAATTAAATTACAGGCTTTGTAAACAGGCCACAGGCCAGGCCAGGCTATAGAACAGGCCAGGCTCAGGCCTAGAATAAAGCCTGTAACAGGCCACAGGTCAGGCTCAGGCCTGTTTGCTATTATACAGGCTTGGCCTGTTAAGGTGAAAGCCTAGCCTGGCCTGCCTAGCCTGTTTTCATCCCTACTGCTGTTGAAGTTGCTTTTTCATTATATATAGGAATCGATATATATATATATATATATATATATATATATATATATATATATATATATATATATATTATATATATATATATAAAAGTTCGTTTTTAATATAATGCACGTTTTATATTAATTAGAATGTCTCACGTAAGGTAGTTTTTTTCAGTAATTTTTATTGTGATTTCAAAAATATAAAGAGATGTTTTTTATGTTTCAGACCTACGTAAAAACCCTATTATAACACATGATTTCAGACCGACGCAGGGCCTGAAATCATTTGATTTCAGGCCCTGAGCAGGGCCTGAAATCGCAGGCCTAAAATCTTTTGATTTCAGGCCCACGCTGGGTCTGAAATCAAAAGATTTCAGGGCTTTTTAATTTCAAGTTTTTTTATATATTAATATATTTATTAAATATTATTTAATTTATTAATTTATATTAATCAAATATAAAAAATCATCACTTTAGATTTTTAAAATCACGTTGGAAGAAAGCCTTCTGTTAATGGAAATAATTTTTCTTTCTTTATCTTACGTTTTTTAGCCGATTCCTAAATATATTATTTTAAAATGATAAATCTGAAAAAGTAGATTCAGTTGTCTCAGAATTTGTTACTGAGAAAGAGAAAGAGAAAGAGAAAGAGAAAGAGAAAGAGGAAGGCTATTTTTGGTAGAAGGGGTATAAAAGGAAGTTCACTAAAATGAATATGCCCATTTGGTAAAAATAAAATCATGGTACGCTTTTTGAAAAATACCAATTCTTAGATGCGCCCTTTGGTAAATTGCCGAAACAAAAATGATACATAACGTGAATTCGTAGCTTGAAACCTAAGTGCAGTGATCTTCAATAGGTTCATCGTGCCCCTGGCCTAGGGTACAATTTAATTCGGGATGGCGGCCGGAGGCCGCTGCCATTGTCCTAGCGATAATCGGACGTGTACATGAAAAATACTACGTTATTCACGTTGAATTTTACGCTACAAATTTACACTCTCTATCATAGCTCCATAATATTTTCAAATAATCACAACGTGGTCAATGCCTTCTAATTTGTTCCGATAATCAAGGATCGAGTGCAAATCATGTTATTTACTTGAATTTGCACCACTTTGACTGAAAATATGAGCAAATCCATTAAAAAAAAAAATGGACCATGTGGGTTGCCTTTAGTCAAAGGAATTCGAGTACGAGTAAATCACGTGCTAAAAGATGACTCATTTAATTGTCGGTTTTATAGTAAGATAAAAAAGTAAATTATAATGATTGAATAGTCTCTCTAAATTGAAGAGATTTTGTTATCAAGGGATTGTTTTTTTCGGAAATTTAATCTCTATTTTCACATGACAATTTACCATTTAAATACGATTATATAGGTGGAAATAAAAGAGAAACAATAATCGACAATCGAAGGAAAGACAATAGACACTAACTACAAAGTGATTAGAATGCAAGAGTGAACCACAAGGCAAAGGATGAGTGATTGAAATATTTTTTTTATAAAAGTTAAAACCAATTGTTACTATTTACTAACATTTTTATGATCTACATGATTAAATCGAAGTAAAGTAACCGAACACAAACATGTGATTGTGGCAAATACAAATAGAAAATACAAAAAAGGTTTATCTTTATTAATTTATAATCATTATTAATTTAATTGGTCAATGCAATTTTGTCTCGATCTAGATTTGTTTCCGTGCGTATAAACTGATACGTACTTGGTTCTTATCTTATCAAACGTGGACATGATTTTTTTTTTAAATTATTTTTAATGAATAAGTGTCAGTCTCCGTACACGCTACTGCTGACGCGCTCGCATAGGATCACATGGTGGGTCCAGTTGCACCACCTACTGCCCATTTACTGCAAATGTCTTCGCAAGCCGTGCGCATGTGGCATCTCAATGAATTGTTACTTCGACCCGGGCTATGATACAACGGTAAGATCACTAATTATTAACTCAAATATTATATTTCGATCCTCAGTTACAGTACATTTTACAAGAATTTTTTTTCCAAATGGGGTGCGAACCCTGGGACGTTGGGCTTCTAGACTGGCGACCGTGAGCGCTTCCCGATTTACCCTGATGACCAGTGGGAAATTTTTGTGGGGCCGAGCCGGTCACCCAAGATTCAATTTGTCTGCTGCCTGGTTCATCATTTTTTTTTCTAATGAATTGCTACTTCCCTTCGGGGTTACGATGCAACGGTAAAATGATTAATCGCTGTCCCAGATATTCATGGTTGGATTCCTAACTACGGTGTATTTATAGAAATTTTTTCTCTAAATAGGGTGCGAATCCTGAGATACTGGACTTCTAGACCGCCCACCACGAGCGCTTTCCTATTTATCCTGATAGTCGATGAAAAATTTTCGTGAGACCGAATCGATCGTCCGAAATTAAAAAAACCTCATTAATTATTTTTCCAATAAATTGCTGCTTGACTACTAACGATAAATTTCAAGCAAGCGCCCTTAATTATCATAAATATCAAAGTGTTGTTTTTTTAAAAAACAAAAAATAAAAAATAAAAAACAAAAACAAAAAACAAAAAATCATGCGGTTTCGAGATTTTCCATTCCGAGTACTTAATTATCGTAATATTAAAATCACGGCGCGCATTCTTATATATATATTTTTTTATTAAAAAAATTCATTATTTTCAATATATTACCCAATTCATATATGAAAAAAATATATTAAAGAGGTTTTTATATTAATTTTAATTTAAAAAGATTTAGAATTCATTTTTAGACTAAACTAACAGATCCAAATAATTTCAAATCAAAATTAATATATTTTTAAAAATCTTCTAATTCTAATGTATCAATATCAAAATCTGAATTTGATAATATAGATTAAAAGGAATGAATTTTTAAACTTATAAAACTTGATACAATTTGTTACAATTTATTATAAGGTTTAAGGTAATAATATTCACTGACCAACATCATCAATAGATTTTTAAGATTTTTTCAATTCAAAAAATATTAAATTTTTAAAATTGAATTTTTCTATTTTATGGATAAAAAAAATTCGAATAACATCAAATCAAAATAATGTGCTCTAAAAACTTCCTTAATATACTTATATCCTCATATTTATATTTGATATTTTGATAATGTAAATTGAGAACAATAAATTTTAAAAAAAATATAATGAGAATACTGTATGTGGTTTTGAAATTATAAAAATTAGATTAAATTCCTAAAAAATCAAATGTATCATTTTTCTCCTTTATTTATTATTTTAATAAAATATAAATTTATATAAAAGTTATGAAATTTGAGGCAAATTTGAATACAAATAATTAAAAGTTAACCTCTTATTTAAATGGTCATCTTCCACAAAACCAACAAATTAATATCACAAACTAAGGACCAACTGGAATGATGAAATTTTATTTAATGAACTAAATTCGATAAGTTAGTTAATATTAAAAAAACCCAAAAAATCTCTTTAAAATTTTACTAATATCAAATATTATTTTATCCTAAAAAATGTCCTTGAGACATTTTAATAATAAAAATAAAAAATATTAGTTACATTTTGGTATCAATAAAAATTTTAGAATATTTTTAAAAGGGCGTTTTAAAATAATTTTGAATATATGAAAATATTTTTTTAGGAGAAAATTCATCTTAACAACCATCCAGGACGAATTGGCAAATTGTATAAATTTTGTAAGGCAAATTGAAATTTGCTGGCCATATCGAAAAATGGCACTTTCGATCGACTATTTATTTACACCCCGAAGAGCTTCGTCTTCCTCCTTCACTCTTTCTCTCTCTCTCTCGCTGTTTGGGATTTTAGGTTTCGAGTTTTTCCGGTGCATGGCAGTTGGATTGGTGTCGAATGAGGTGTCGGACCTCTGCATCGGGAAGCCAGCGCTGAGAACGCTGCCGCTATCGGCGATCGCCGTCGGCGAAGCCCTAATCGCACTCAGGAGATCTGGCGAACGCCAGCTCGGTGTGCTCGGCGAAGGCGTGGACGTTCCCGAGAAGAAGGCCGTTTCTGGGAAGATCTCCGTCGCCGACATCATCTGCTACCTCTGCTCGGACGGAAACCTAGCGTCGCCGGTAGCCGCTCTCGAGCGGCCCGTCTCAGCCCTCCTTTCCGAGGACGCCGGCTTCGTTTGGCACGTCGAGCCGCATTCTGGGTATTCCTTTTCCCCGTCGATGATTTGGTAAAAAAGTGTTTTCTTGTGTTCGAAAAAAAGGAGAAAGTAAATGGATCGATTAGAACTACATTGTCGTGAAATCCGAAAAAAAAACTTTTGTTAATTGTAATTGTTGCTTTTGGATGACTATCCTTCGTTTTTATTCGGATGCTGAAGCTTGAATTTGTGCACTTGGTTTTGCCCTGCTCGATCTGATTTGGTCGTATCATTGCGACTGGTCAAAGAATCTGTGCGCAAGTTGTCACATTTTTTTTTTCAAATCGAAGTATTGAAAGATTCATCGTTCTTGTTTATTTTGGGCAGATTGTTGGAAGCTGTTGATCTGATACTTGACGGGGCGCAGAACCTTGTTGTCCCCATTCGCTACGCCGGCAGAAGGAAGATCCATTCTAACGGCGGTGGCGGCGCCTCCGACTTCTGTTGGCTGACACATGAGGACTTCGTTCGATACTTCCTCAATTCGATCGCCCTCTTCTCACACATCGCCGCTCTCTCCATCGACGCACTCGGCCTCGTCCGCCCGGCTGACGCACTCTCCCTACGCAGCGACGAGCCTGGCCTCTCCATCATCCCCCTCATCCGCCGCGCCCTCTCCGACCAGGCAGCGGTCGCCGTCGTCACCGACAATGGCCGCCTCCTGGGCGAGATCTCCCCCTCCGCTCTCTCCGCCTGCGACGCGACGCTCACCGCGGCCGCGGCCATCGCCACCCTCACGGCGAGCGACCTCATGGTCTTCATCGACTACTACGGCTACCCACCGGAGTACCTTGTGCGCGCAATCAAAGCCAGACTAAAAGAGCAGGGCCTGCAGGATATGCTCGAACTAATAGAAGACGAGTTGCCCTCCTACTCCAACTCATCCTCGCCTTCCACCACCTCCTCATCCTCCGACGAGGAGTCTACTGGGGGAAAGCGGCTGCGGAGGATCAAATCAAGGAGCTTGTCCACGGCAAGAAGATCCGAAGAACCGGAGGTGTGCCACCCAGGAAGCTCCCTGGTGGCTGTAATAGCTCAGGCCCTGGCTCACCGAGTGAGCTACCTGTGGGTCGTCGACGAAGATAACTACGATCTTATCGGTATCGTTAACTTCTCTGACATGCTCAGGGTCCTCAGGGAGCAGCTGTTGCCATGACCCAGCCTTTCGACATGGCAAAGAGTTTTCCACCTTCAGTTGTTTCTAGTGTGTTTCCACTGGTTTGTGTTCTTCTGGCTTCCTCGCATTTCAAAAGTTCTTGGGGTTCATATCCACTTCTCATCTGTCATCTCATAACTATGTATTTCAAAACACTACTGTGTTTTGTTTTATTGATATGTGTGTTATGTTTAACTGATCTGCCCAACAATTTTGGACTGCTATTTTGTGGGAGCCAGTTTGATTGCAGGATAGCTTTCTACCACATGCAATAGGCAGATTTGTCAGCAGGGAACCATGCCATCGCTCTCGCTGTCATTATACAAAACGCAGCGAGGTAACCAGAGAAAAAATTAAGACAGATCAGAAAGCACACGCTACTCTTTATGTTCCTGTTCAGTTTAATAAGACTGCTGATGGATGAAATAAGCCACGCGACATTGATGGAGTTGCCTCTGCTCAAAGTTCAAAATGACCTCCGACTTGTTGAACTAGTAGAGAGACTGAGCTAGATTTGGCAGGATAAAGCATAAAAGAACGGCATGACTGGATAAAGAAAAGTATTCACTGGTCCAACTTCAATCAATAGGGATGGAGTTTTAAATTTCCATTTGAATTATTTTTTTTATTATGGGTCTCTATATTAAAAAATATTTATTTTCACTCTCTACATGTAAAATTTTATTTACTTCAATTTTTAATATATATTGATTTATTTAATTACTCTCGGTACAAAATGTTAAAATATGATATTATTCTTTCTAAATTTAGTATTCTTTTTCTAGAATTTAATATATTTTTTATTAAATTTAGTACGATTCTTTTTCAAAATCAGTTGATCGAGAATCAATTCTTTTGCAAACCCAATAGGCCCTGTCTTCCAGTTGATCGAGAATCAATTCTTTTGCAAACCCAGTAGGCCCTGTCTTCAGGGTAGGAGCCTGGACTAGCAGACCACCACCCAACCTTCGAGCATTAAGGTGGTGTCTGAGGAGGGAAATGGATGGGTGGTGGTCTGCTCCCCGAAGAACTGCTTAGAGTCCTCAGAAGGGTCGACCGCGAGGAGAGCAGCTGGAGGAGGGGCGAGGGCTTGTTCATTAGCCTGCTCCCATTTAAGAAGTTTATTCATCGCCTGGGACAACATGATGTTCTCTGCAATGCAAAAACAATAAGACATCAGTTAGAATCAACATGCATTTAATAAAAATATGAACTTATTGAGGCTGTGGCTAATGTTGGTGGCTTTGGAGCTGAGCCCAGCCCGATACAAGAGTTCTTCACACTGCACCAGGCTGGGACCATTGAACTCCATACCGACCACTACAAGAAAAATACTGATTAACAACGACCTTTTACCGTTGTCGTAGGCTAAAAATACTGTTGTTAAAGGCCGTGATGCTAAAAGGGGTGCTCAAAAAGTAACAGTTAAAAATCGTTATCTTTTAGTCAATGACAACAGTGCGGCAATGATTTTTCACCGTTGTCTTTTAATGTGATCGACAACAGTTTAACAATAGTATTAAACCGTAATGTTCGTGTGATTTAAACAACAGTTTAACAACAAATAAAAATCATTGTCTTTTGTTTGAGGCAAACAACAATTTAACAAAAAAAAATCAATGTGTTTCAATTAATAGGCAATAGTTTTACAATACACTTCAAAGTATATATCAATCAAACTTTATTTAAAATTAGTCCAAACATCTTCAAAATATCATTGATCAAGAACCTATATGCACGAATTGATAGATCGTGGCGTTTGCTAGAGGGGGAGGGGGGTGAATAACACTTGTCTCGAATTCTCTCTACAAGAGGGTTAGCACAATACAAAAATATAATGAAAAATATGAAATTCAATGCTAACGAGAAGAATTTACTTGGTATCCAACCCGAAAGGTGACTAATCCAAGGATCCACACGAGTACACCACCTCCACTATGAAAAGTCTCCTTCAAGGTGGAGAAAAACCTTTACAAGGTTGTCTTCTTCCTCTTTACAAGATTGAAATGAAAGCTAGAGAAAGAACTGATCACTAAGGGCACTAGTAGCACTTTGGTACACTTAAGAACCGTGCCTTGCTCGTGCCAAAAAGCCCCTTTAAATAAGAGTAAAGAACAACTCCACGAGTTGTCCAGGCCGACACCAGTCGACTGCCCCTTGGTCTAGCTTTAATTGCTAGCTAACTCAATGACTATATTTCGAGGTTACCAGTCGACTGCCCCTGGTCTCGGGTCCGAAACCTTCTGTGAGTTTCTGTTTGGGCTAGCAGTCGACTGCCTTTCTACCAGCTGACTGCCCAACCTATACAAACACTCATCCTAACTTCAACGACCCTCCTTCACGTGTGCCTTCAGGTACACTCCCTTGGCTTGCCCCTTGAAGTCTTCTTCCACCGGCTATCGTCCCTCGGATTCGCACACAAGCCTTCCCTTGGCTTGCCTCCATACCACTCTTCACATGTGCCCTTTGAAGTCCACTTCTTGGCTTGCCCTTGGAGTCCTACTTCCTCGACTCTCGTCCCTCGGATAAGTCCTCCATGTGTGATTTCCAAGTCCTGCAAACTCAATCACACATATCAAATAACAACACAACACCCTAACCTTAAACATCACTACAAGAAAAAAGCTAAACGACAACGCTTTTTCCATGTTGTCTATGTGACTTAAAATGCGTTGTTAAAATCACTGTTGTTAAAAGTATGTTCAAAGACAACGCTTAAAAAACGTTGTCATTTTGTGCAAAAACAACGCTTTTGTAATGTTTAAAAAGCATTGTTATTTTTGATAAAGACAACATTTTTTACAACACTTAAATAACATTGTTGATGTTTTGCAATGGCCACACTTTTGCAACGTTTAAAAAGCGTTGTCATTTTTAACATGACAAAATTTTTACAACGCTTAAAAATCGTTGTTATTTTGTACAAGATAAAAGTTTTTACAACGCTTTTTAAGCGTTGTCTTTTTAACAAACAAGATATTTTTTAAATGGATAGAAAGTGTTGTGTTTTTTTAAAATATAATTATTTTACCAAAATATACAGAAAATATCTACACAATACATGCATAACAGTAAATATGAATATCCACAAACAAAAAATATAAACATCCACAATCTTTTTTAAAATATAACTATTTAATAAAAGATACAACTTCATATTATCCAAAAAAAATATATATGGACGTACATTCCTCAAATTAATAGTGTATCCATATTAAGTTTAACAAGATCATCATCAAAATATCCTTCACCAACAGCTATGACTGCACCTTTCTTTGGGCTCAACTTCTCAAACTCTTTAACTATGATTTAACACTGCATCAAAATAAAAATTTGATGTTAGAGATTTTGTGTGAAATAATATAAGTCATATTAATGAATGAGATAAACGACACCGATAAAATCCATAAGCAAATTAAATGTGTCATAATACTTATTAGCAAGTTCACATAGATCCAAATCAAGCATCATGAAATCCATAAGCATTTTATCTGATGTAATAATATTTATAGAATACATAACGTAAAGAAAATTGTATGACAAAGATGAGGTATGCTTACTAAATATGTGAAAATAGAGACTAGCTAGCATTCTTCTATGTAAATATTAACTAAAAAAATGGTACAAGAATGAGAAAAAAAGAGCTATCTATACACGAAAATAATAGTCATCAAAGGTACTTACTTTACGATCCGTAGTGAACTTTGCAGACGGTTTCTTCAATGTTGGATGAACATCATCTGAGCAATGAAAAAAATGGGTCAGCCCTATAGCAAGCATATACTTGTAACTAGTAAGACAGAAAAGCGATTTATGAAACATGGATCCCAAGATGAAACATATAGCAGCATACATTTCACAATTCATATGCTTGCTTTAACTCAATGGGAAATAGATGGTCATCATTTCATAAACTAAATTCTAAATAGATTTATGGCAACCAACATTACATACCTACTCATAAATATGATCTTGTATACATTCCGCCAACTCGGACCGTACCTCATCAATTTCTTCTCGAGAATACTCTGCTTTTGTGAACTATGAACACACGCACTTATTACGTTAATTGAAAAAATAATCAAAACTCACTTTGTAAATTTTACTAAAATTTGAGTTAAGCAAAATAATATTACTATTGATCGTAGTGAATCTCTCTGGATAGTTTCAATCTCTTTAATAATTTGTCTCATAAATCTCATCACATAATAACCGCATTGTTTTGCATCTTGTTGCTGAGGAGCCTATGATGATTAGAACCAAATTGTCAATGACAAATATACACATTAAAATACATGTTAAACAAAATTACACATACCTTTAGTACCTCCCACTTAGCGTTTTTTCTACCTTTCCTTCCTTTATTTGAATTAAACAATCTTAAGGCTCTTCATCAGTTAATAATATTTGATATATGAGTTTTTTATTGAGTTAAAAAATATTTACTAAAAAAATATGAACTCACATTTCCACTACATATTTCCAATCCTCATCGTGAATGCGGTGACTTAGGGAATCCAACAAATAAATAATATCCTTGTACGGTTCAATGACAGTGAGAATCCAATGGAAACTAGGCATAGACATATAATTAGTGCATATAATTCAATAAATTAGTTAAAGGAAGCAATTTAAAGTAATGTTTTAATTCTTACTTACCCAATATTACATGGCACCAAAACTAGTTGATTTGCTGATGCACCAGTTAGTTTATCTGCTAAAAGACTTGCCTTTTGGTTCAACCTTTCAAGCTTACCTATTTTATCATGTGTAGTTTTTATCATATGTGGGATCTTGTGTGGATTCATAAATAAGAATTTCTCTTTCTTATTTTCTTTCAGCGTTTTCTTATAAAGATGTCTGTCATTACAAAGATAATAAAATTAGCATAGTATACAATAATGTGAAGAAAACATAATGGTCACACATAATGTTTCAATAATGAAAAAATATTTACCATATGTAGCCAACAACACAATTGCCTGTAATTGACTCCAAATGATACAAAGAAATGATATCCTCAAGGTGCAGAAAAAGTTCACAATCATCGTCAAACACATCATCATCTAGACGCATTGATATATATCTGCCTTCCTCTAGAGCACGCTTACTATAACAATATAACATGTGTAATAATCTTGGGATACTTGTTGACAAAGTATGCTTCTTTTTTAGTTGTTCAATGTTTTCCTTCCAAGCTTCTAATAATTTCAGATGTAAACAAGTTAGATAAGTTAAATAATAAAAAAGCAACAATTTAATTTGAAATATAATATCACATATACCTCATCTTGCTTCACTATCAAGTGTTGTGGCCAAGCCACATGAGTTCCTACAACATCACCAATTACTTCACATTCACTTGGAATTGGATATGGCAAAGGTGCTAATTTTTCCAATGCTTCATCAATAGAAACTCTAATGCAATTCTTGGGAAATGGAACACCATGAAGCATTTTATCTAGTCCATTGATACAATAATTGTACCATATGCAACAATATTTGTGTTAGATTACAATGTTAATGCAACTGATTTACCATATGCAACTGATTTAACCAACAATGAGCTAATACCTTCAAAATAGTTGTAAATAATATAACAAAATATTAACACAAACACAAGTATTAAATATGATGTTATCCAACAATAATCAAACAATATGATTATGCAACAATATGATTATCCAACAATATGCAAACCAAATTGAAAACAATTTTAAATAGAAATCATTACTAAACATAAAACATTACCAAATGCTTGTCATAGCAAAAATCTCACAAGCAACTCACGGCAAAGCAAAAAATCCCACAAACAACATATCCTCACGGCAAAGCAAAAGCACACAAAACTAAATTAGAAACTTCCCACAAAAGATCATAAAACTAATTTTAAACAGAAAGTTCGCACAACAGGACCTACATTAGGATCAAAAGCTACCTCCAATTCATTCCTAAAATCCAACAATATGCAAAAAAAAAAAATATATATAACATAGTAGGTTGCCTCAAAAACTGAAGTTCACAAACAAATGATCCATTGTAAGAACTCAGAACAGGAATTCAATACCAAAGGCAAACGAACCAGTCCAACCCTAACTCCATTCAAGATCAAACTCAATGCATCCAAAATCTTACCTGTGATGCTCGGCACGGCACCTCTGCACAGACTTGGCACAATCGGAATTCCCGACTTCAAACTATTGCACCGGTGGCGATGGATCGGGAGCTTGGCCGGCGATCAGGCGATGGATCGATTGATTAGATGGTGAGCTTGCTAAAGAAAGGGATTGACGTCGGGCAATGATCTCCGACGATCGACGAATCGTAGGGAAGGAGGAGGAGAAAAGGATCGCAAGCTCAAAGAGGGGGAGTGGCCCGACGCGTAGGCGTCGGCGTCGGGCAGGGATGGGCGAGTGAGGAAATCGGGGAGAAGGAAGTTGAGTTGCTGCGATGCGTTAGGGGACTTAGGGCACGGGCTCATATAAAATCTATAACATAAAAAAAACAATAATTTATAAAAATTAGATTGGAGAATAAAAACAGAAATTTCTAATTTATATAAAAAAATAGAAATTTCTAATTTATATAAAAACAACATTTTCTAATTTTGTATTTAAATGTTGTGTTTATCTTTTTTCATATAAAATC
Organism: Boesenbergia rotunda; assembly: GCA_024364735.1. Lineage (NCBI taxonomy): Eukaryota > Viridiplantae > Streptophyta > Magnoliopsida > Zingiberales > Zingiberaceae > Boesenbergia > Boesenbergia rotunda. Next base: position 54,642 of record JAGFNQ010001726.1, read on the forward strand.
TATAACATAAAAAAAATAAGAATTTATAAAAAATCAGGAATTTATATAAAAACAGAAATTTTAATTTATATTAAAAAACATAAATTTCTAATTTATATAAAAAAACAGAATTTTCTAATTTATATAAAAACAGAAATTTCTAATTTTATATTCATTAAATTTTATTTTATTTTATTTATTTATTTTACATCATATTGTTACATAGACAACACTTACTAAAAAATTATTGTTATATATATTAAAAAAATATTCAAAGACAACGCTTATTAAAACCCGTTATCTTTGATAAAAAAAATGACCAATAGACAACGCTTAGTTGCAAAGCGTTGTCGTTAATAAGAAATAAAAAACATAGACAATGATTTTCACTAAAAGCGTTGTTAAAAAAAATAAGACAACGCTTTTTAAAAAAAAACGTTGTCTTTCAAATGTTGTGTTTTAGCTTTTTTCTTGTAGTGCATATTGGCACACACACATCAAAACCATGATCTTCCCGATCATCCTTGGGCCGATTGCATCAACAATCTCCCCCTTTTTGATGTGTGACAATATGTTTAAGTTAGGGAGTAAATAATAACCAACAATAGTAATTGAAACAACAAGACATAGTAAAAACAAAGAGATAATCTCACCCTTAACCTATGTCTTCATTTTCAATTTTCATAAACCAATCAACCAATGTTAAGTTATAAACCTAACTTAAACCACCCATTCTCCCCCTTTGACACCATCAAAAAAATTGCCCAAAGCAATCATAACCCAAGGCATCAAATGAGAACATAATTCATTTCTAAAAATCTTCAGTGTTCTGAATTCAGCACTGCTACTGATACTCTGTAAGTCATACTTTCAGGTTTCTGAGCCGAAATTCAGAAACTCCCCAAAAATTCCAGAAAATTTCAAAAATTGTAAAAATTTACAAACATTTTTCCCTGATACAATTGTTAGGACCGAAAGGAATTTAGATATCTCCATAATGGTATGATATTGTCCACTTTGAGCTTAAGCCCTCATGGTTTTGCTCTTGGGCTCTCGCAAAAAGCCTCATGCCAATGAAGATATCTTTTTTCCTTGTAAGCCTATGATCTTGCCCATGTATTTTTGATGTGGGACTATGTTTGCAACCTTGCAACCTCAATAATCCCCCCTCAAACAAAGGACCATAAGCCCACCCTCAAGCGGAAACCCTTTCCGTTTGATGTCCGATCCTTAACCCACCAGGACTTTTTGCCTCTCGGTCCACCTGACATACTAGGACTTCACCGCCTAGCTGCAACTAGGACTTCTCTGCCTAGTGTCTGGTCCTCTTGATCAAGACATGAGAGCTCACACATCTTTTATTCAATGCTAACAAGAAGAATTTACTTGGTATCCACCCCGAAAGGTAACTAATCCAAGGATCCACACGAGTACACCACCTCCACTATGAAAAATCTCCTTCAAGGCGAAGAAAAACCTTTACAAGGTTGTCTTCTTCCTCTTTACAAGATTGAAATGAAAGCTAGAGGAAGAACTGATCACTATGAGCACTAGCAGCACTTTAGTACACTTAAGAACCGTGCCTTGCTCGTGCCAAAAAGTCTCATTTAAATAAGAGTAAAGAACAACTGCATGAGTTGTCCAGGCCGGCAGTCGACTGGTCTATCTTTAATTGCTAGCCAACAGCTAACTCAACGGCTATATTTCGGGGTTACCAGTCGACTGCCCCTGGTCTCGGGTCCGAAACCTTCTGTGAGTTTCTGTTTGGGCTGACAGTCGACTGCCTGATTGCCTTTCTACCAGTCGACTGCCCAACCTATACAAACACTCATCCTCACTTCAACTACCCTCCTTCACGTGTGCCTTCAGGTACACTCCCTTGGCTTGCCTCTTGAAGTCTTCTTCCACCGGCTATCGTCCCTCGAATGCGCACACAAGCCTTCTCTTGGCTTGCCTCCATGCCACCCTTCACGTGTGCCCTTTGAAGTCCACTTCTTGGCTTGCCCTTGGAGTCCTCCTTCCTCGGCTCTCGTCCCTCGGATAAGTCCTCCATGTGTGATTCTTCAAGTCCTGCAAACTCAATCACGCATATCAAATAACAACACAACACCCTAACCTTAAACATATTGGCACGCACACATCAAAACCATGATCTTCTCGATCATCCTTGGGCCGATTGCCTCAACAATCTCTCATTTTTTTGATGTGTGGCAATATGTTTAAGTTAGGGAGTAAATAATAACCAACAACAGTAATTGAAACAACAAGACATAGTAAAAACAAATAGATAACCTCACCCTTAACCTATGTCTTCTCCATTTCCAATTTTCATAAACCAATCAACCAATGTTAAGTTACAAACCTAACTTAAACCACCCATTCTTCCCCTTTGACATCATCAAAAAAATTACCCCAAGCAATCCTAACCCATTGCATCAAATGAGAACATAATTCATTTCTGAAAATCTTCAGTGTTCTGAATTCAGTCGTGCCAGTGGACTGATACTCTGTCAGTCAGACTTTCAGGTTTCTGAGCCGAAATTCAGAAACTCCCCAAAAGTTCCAAAAAATTTTAAAAATTGTAAAAATTTGCAAACATTTTTCCCTGATACAATTGTTAAGACTGAAAGGAATTTAGATATCTCCACAATGGTATGATATTGTCCACTTTGGGCCTAAGCCCTCATGGTTTTGCTCTTGGGGTCTCCTAAAAGGCCTCATGCCAATGGAGATATCTTTTTTCCTTGTAAGCCTATGATCTTGCCCATGTATTTTCGATGTAGGACTATGTTTGCAACCTTGCAACCCCAACAATCCCCCCCTCAAACAAAGGACCACAAGCCCACCCTCAAGCGGAAACCCTTTCCGTTTGATGTCTGATCCTTAACCCACCAGGACTTTCTGCCTCTCGGTTCACCTGACTTACTAGGACTTCACCGCCTCGTCGCAACTAGGACTTCTCTGCTTGGTGTCTAGTCCTCTTGATCAAGACACGGGAGCCCCCACATCCTTTATTCAAGGCTTAACCCACATGGTTAGATTTGGATCATGGCTCTAGTTCGTGCTTCTTCCGGCGGTTAGTCCGGTGAAGAGCGACCTGACTCTGATACCACTTGATAGATTGTGACGCTTGCTAGTGGGGTGGGGGTGAATAGCACTTGTCTCGAATTCTCTCTACAAGAGGGTTAGCACAATACAAAAATATAATGGAAAATATGAAATTTAATGCTAACAAGAAGAATTTACTTGGTATCCACCCCGAAAGGTGACTAATCCAAGGATCCACACGAGTACACCATCTCCACTATGAAAAGTCTCCTTCAAGGTGGAGAAAAATCTTTACAAGGTTGTCTTCTTCCTCTTTACAAGATTGAAATGAAAGCTAGAGGAAGAACTGATCACTATGGGCACTAATAGCACTTTGGTACACTTAAGAACCGTGCCTTGCTCGTGCCAAAAAGTCCCCTTTAAATAAGAGTAAAGAACAACTCCACGAGTTGTCCAGGCCGACACTAGTCGACTACCCCTGGGGTAGTCGACTGGTCTAACCTTAATTGCTAGACAACGACTAACTCAACGGCTATATTTCGGAGTTACCAGTCGACTGCCCCAAGGGCAGTCGACTGGTCTCGGGTGTGAAACCTTCTGTGAGTTTCTGTTTGGGCTGACAGTCGACTGCCTGACTGCCTTTCTACCAGTCGACTGCCCAGCCTATACAAACACTCATCCTCACTTCAACGACTCTCCTTCACGTGTGCCTTCAGGTACACTCACTTGGTTTGCCCCTTGAAGTCTTCTTCCACCGGCTATCGCCCCTCGGATGCGCACACAAGTCTTCCCTTGGCTTGCCTCCATGCCACCCTTCACGTGTGCCCTTTGAAGTCCACTTCTTGGCTTGCCCTTGGAGTCCTCCTCCCTCGGCTCTCATCCCTCGGATAAGTCCTCCATGTGTGATTCTCCAAGTCCTGCAAACTCAATCACACATATCAAATAACAACACAACACCCTAACCTTAAACATATTGGCACACACACATCAAAATCATGATCTCCCCGATCATCCTTGGGCCGATTGCCTCAACACGAATTACAATGGATATGTCATCAATATATTTAGTGTGAGCATAACCTTAACCTAAAGTAACAATTTGTTCATCAACTAACATGAACAAGATAAAATTTCTGCTCATCATGAAGGTGCAGCATTTCTACCAAGTGTCTGCCCTTCTCAACCTCCTATTCTAGTTGGGCGAGTTTTAAATGACTTGACTCTAACTGTTGAACATAAGCTTGCCAAATAATGTGCTTGAAGATCAACATATTAAACCTGACTTTAATAGTCAGTTAAAAGAAATCACTTTGCTAAGTACCTTTTTCCGCAGTCGACTTTTCCGAGCAGCCTCTCGATTTTGTGCCAGCCGTCTCAATATCTATAAATGTCATTTACTAAACAAAGGGACATATATTAATTGCAGAACATTTCTGATAAGCATTACTAAATGCAATCTATACTTTCACAGAGTCTACTTAATTAACAGATATTACGTGACTCACTAAGATGATTGTGGTTTCATATAAGAAGATGAATCTCTGATCAAATACGAACAGTCATACCATACACCAGATTAACAAAATAAGAAGCAATGGTGTCTTTCAAATATAAACCATTTAAGGTAACTAAAACAAAATTTCAACCAGCTTGAAATAATTATAATTCAGTTCATGATAGGATATCTCAAACCATCAACTGTTGGAATTTCACAAATTTAACTGTAGGAAAAACCTTAACATAAGTTCATTATACTAAAGCAACATACATTCTCTATTCTAGTGCTCGCTATAGGATTTTCTACATTTCTTGCTTACCATTTAATAGAAGATGCAGACTAGAATAATATATTCTCAAGTACCAAATTTAAATTTCAAAACTCGTAATTCTCTAAGTCTGGAATGTATATGTGTGTTATCACTAATAAAATTGCCTCACAAATTAAGTTTAAATCTTATATAAATGCCCTTACTACCTAGGTCAGTATTTCTTATTTTCCACATGCAAAAGTCTTCAAGAGGTTGGTATAGATCACTTAGTTTGACACATGATATCAAAATTTTATATCTGGTAGTAACAAGAATATTGTTTTGTGAAAAAGGATACTTTCTGCATGAATTTAAAGCATAACAATCACATTAAAATGACTTAGCAAACAATTACTGATGTCATGTTAGTCAAGATTGAGAAAAACAAATTAACAAAACTCCCACAAAATTGATAGGAGTAAATAAAATCTCATAGGCATTTTAATATTTTATGTACCTTATCTGAAGTCTTGTTTTCTTTATGGTCATATCTCTTTGGTTTTCCTAGTGCCTTGAGAGGAATATCTTCTAGCTACATAAGAATACAAATAAGCAATCAGAACAAGTGCTGACATTAGTAAAGGTTATAATTGGAACAAGATAGATATGCTGCAAATATCAACCAAATAGTCAATTCGCATATCTGCCTCCATAACAGTTGAAACACATGTATTTTGACTACTATCTGCTTTGAATGAGTCCTCCCACATGCCAATGTGGTGATTTTCTTCACACATGCTCATCCTACTTGAGGCTTGAAATGGAGATATATGGCTCCTACTGTTTGCACTGAAAGGATAAGAAGATTATTCCAATGGAATACACAACAGTTAGAAGTCAAAGAATTTATCAATTGAGGAAGTGTTTCCTAGAGACACAATGTTCAATATGTTGCATCAAGACTTTGAATCATGCCCAATAAAAGTACATACAACAATCATCCTCACTCCAAAAGATGGTCAATTTAAAACATTGTGAGAAAAATAGAAAAGTAAATGAGAGTAAAAAATAAACTACATTCTTCCTTGCAATGGATCTGAGTGAGAAAAAGGAACATAATCCAATTTGTTTATTTTATTTCCCTTAGTTATGGTGTATTTACTTGGCAAAAGTAAGAGATGGATAAGAGGGAAAGAAATAAAGCATATGAATCACTCAATTTCTCTTGATTCTAAGGAAGAGAAGAGAAGAGGTGCAAGAAATTTAATCAATACCTTCATTTTATTCCCACCCTTATCTAAATTCTTTCATTTCATCTGGGAAAATTGGAGCAAAAGGAAATTTGAGCCTAACAAAAATAGAATATCAAGTGAGGCATTATTTTCCCTTAATGTAAACTACTTTCTGTTCTACTTCCACACCTTCATGTAAAACACACAATTAAACTACTTCCTGCACTCTTACTTATCTTCACTCTTATCTCACTCAAGTAAAAAATGATACAACAACAGCAACTCTCACAAAGTAACTATGTGAATCTGTAGATAAAAATTTACAATGGAAAGTAGTTCCAAAGTAGTCAGGATTGTGAAATCATAAAGGTCTGTGAATAGAGTCAAGCATGCCTGAAAATTAAACAGGAAATACACATGTAGGATGGTAAACAAGCAATATATAAGTGATATATATGTTCCACGTCAATTAACTTAAAGCAATTGACAGGTATTCAGATTTTCAAATCATTAGGAATTTAAGTTACAGGCTAAAAATTCATGTCAAGTGACAAACTACAGCCACTTTTCACAATAAGGCCTCAATTCTTGTATCATTTTAGAAAAAGAAAAATCAAGCTTGAGCTCTAAGCTAAATAACTAAATTTAGCACGTTAAAGCCAATAGTACAAAGCACATTGAGACTAGATGATGACTACTTTTTCTTAGATGAAATGTATCTCACATTAACAATACAGAAAAAGCTAAAAATTGCTTAATATAAACCTTGGGTTATTCGTATTACCAAAATAAAATGCAGCTAATAGATGAACTACTAAATTATATATATATATATATATATATATATATATATATATATATATATATATATATATATATATATATGTGCAAGTATGGATATAGTTGACGTGTTTTAATTAAGATTCAACAGCTTCAACTAGTTAAAGTTTAATCACCCAGTCCAACTTGTATGAACACAGAACTACTGGGTCGAGAGAAGATAAAGTGCTCACTTTCTACAGAGCCAAAGCGAATACAAAACATCTCCTCCTTCAATTCCCCGTCAGCAAAATCAGCAGCATGCCACACACATGACTTATCATTCGCCGCATGCTCCTGAATCTTCATCGATGGAAGAACTACAGTAGAAGGGGGAAAGGGAATCCTTACCTGACTATGGTTGAAGTGAAACCACGCAAGGTTTGCTAGCCCTAATCGTCCTTGGCATCTGGTGGATCCCGGACTGCAGTTTGGCATCCTAGCTCATCTGCGCGTGAAGAAGGCGGAAGGAGAAATGACGTCGAGTAGGGTTTTGGCTAGGATTAGGGCCAATGAAGAAGAGAGGGCAGCGTGTGTTGGCTGGGGGTGAAGAGCTCGCGGAGAAGGGGAAAGATCGACTCGGCTTGGCTGCGGGCGAAAGGAGAAGAGAAGAGGGGAGTGGGCGCTCGGCTACGGGGTAGGGCACACGACACGGGAGAGGAAGGAAAGGGTTTTATATAGTTAAGAATTAAACTCTTGATTAAAAAAAAATTGACTATTGTGTATTACCATGTAAGCAACACTAATAGTGGAATTAAAATCCATTGTCGTAGGCACAAAAGAATAAGCTTATAGACATCAGTTTTAAAAAACCGTTGTCTTTGACATACATAAGACAACGGTTTTTTAAAAATAGTTGTCTTTTTCCGAAAAAAATGATCAACTACAATGATTTTTAATAAAACCATTGTTAAATGAAAAACGACAACGGATTTTCAAAAAACCATTGTCTATTGGGTGTTGTTGAATCCTAAAATTCTTGTAGTGGGCCAAGATGTCTCTGGCCCGCTGGTACCCCGGATCTTGTTGGAAGTCGCCTAGCTCTGGAATGGCTGGTAGGCCTTCTCTCTAGCGGATTAGGCCGAAGGGGTGCTCGAGAAGTCGAATGAAGAAAAAATACTCCTTCCATCCCTTATGGGAGGAAGGAAGGCTTCCTATAAATTTATGGCCGGGGCGAGCCGTGAAACTAAAAGCCCCCTAGATGCTAAGGTTGGGAGGAAGAAAAAAATAAAAAAACGGGGAGTTAAAGGAATGCCAAAGAGTTTGAAAAGCATGAGGAAGGAACTGCTAGTCCAGCTCCTGCCCCGAAAACAGGGCCTACCGGGAGAATGAGCCAACCTCTGACCAAGCGGTCATGCCTCATTCTGCTTGCTGAGGAGGGGTGGCGGAGGAAAACGCTCCAGAAGATCACAGGAGGAAGCCAGCGGCCCCTTCGACGCACCCACGAAAGAGAACCCGCCCGGCCAGGGCAGCGGCGGACGAGGAGGACACTGTTCCTATCTCCACGCATTATGGGAGACGACGCCAATGATCGCGGCACCGGCGAGTGAGGACGAGGGCCGCTCAGAAGTTGCCGATACCTCCAACAGCCTTAAGGGCGAGAGGGTGAGGTCTGCCGAGTCCATTCTCTCAAGTGCCCACCTGCGCCGGAAGCTCATCCTCTCGGGGGGAGGGGGACTGCGAGACCGCACGAGGGAAGACTACCAGTGCATCAGCTGGGCTACTCACCAGCATGCACGAGTCCCTCCTTAAAGTAAAGTTCCGGTGCTTTACTCTTAGGCTACGTTTGGTAAGGGGTAATCAGCCTTGTAATGTAATCAGGATTACATTACAAGATTGATTACTCTGTTTGGTATATATTTAAAACTGTAATGTAATATAATCTGCTTTACAAAAGCTAGTAAAAGTATTATAATCTGGATTACAAGGTCAACAACATGTAATCTGGATTACATTACAGACTCAATTACATTACAAACTAGATTACATTACCCCTAACCAAACACAGCCTTATTATTGTTTACTTTTACTAACTCCTGTTATTTGCTGTGGCAGGCTGCGTCCGATTGTCTTTCTCTAGGCAACCGCCTATCCTTTGAGTAGGAGACCAACACCTTGTGCCACCAGGTAGCTGAATTAGAGGCGGAGGTCTTCACTGCATAGCGCTAACCATTGGGTGCACCTCTTATCGGAGCTGTCGAAGACCCTCACAGACGAGGTGAGCCATTTTGGCTAAAGAGAAGGGGCGCTCCGACGAACGGGTGGTGAAGCTGTTGGCAGACATCCGCCTGCTGCAAGAAGACTCGGAGCGAGCCCAATTACAGCTCCGAGAGAGTGCAGAGCAGCTCCGAGAGGCCCAGGCGGATCAGGATTGACAATCCTATAAGCCGGTCGAGCTGAGGACTGCACGGGACCAGGTCGTGGAAGCATTGAAGACGTATAAGGCCGATGAAGAGTCCGGACAGGTGGAGGCGAAGGCGGTGTTCAAGGCCCAGTTCCTTCAATCTGACTAGTTTGAGGACCTCCTAGCCATCCAAGTGCTGAGACGATTGAAGTAGGGCTTCAACGGAGTAGTCCAGCAAATCCGACGAGCAGGAATGTTGAAGCCAGATGCTGATCTTAGCTTTCTCAGCATCGGTTAGGCCTGGGAGGAGCTACCGCCCGAGGAGAAGGAGTTGTAGCCAACTTGTTTTATTTTCTTCTCCCGTATCTTGCCTTTTACTTATTGTTTCCAAATGTACTTCAGATGTAATAATCCATTTTGAATGAAATATTTTTGCACTATAATTTTATGTACTCTGAGTGTGAATAATATGTCTTTATCTTCTGTGCCTTTTCCTGGAATATATTTGTCTTCTGCTTCATTCTCGTTTATTCTTCTGTACTTTGTGAAATGTACTCTGAATTGAATGAACCTCGGTCAGGACTCGACATGTTCAATATTTCATCCAGGCCGATGTACCGCTGGTGTCGTCCACATAGCCAGATGACATAGGTCCAAGTTATACTCGGCAGTGCTTCCTCAGCTCCGTGCTCAAGATAACTCATATCTGGTCGGGCTTCCTTGGCACCACGACCAAATTTACTCATCTCAGGCATCCTCGGCACCACGAGATGGTAGGATCTTCATGCTCCACCTGGTCGGGCATCCTTGGCACCTCAACCAGGTCTACTCATCTCGGGCATCCTCGGCACCACAAGATGGTAGGAGTTTATGCTCCTCCTGGTAGGGTATCCTCGGAACCACGACCAGGCCTACTCATCTCAGGCATCCTCGGCACTATGATATGGTAGGAGTTTATGCTCCTCCTGGTCGGGCATAATCGGCACCATGACCAGGCCTACTCATCTTGGGCATCCTCGACACTACGAGATGGTAGGAGTTTATGCTCCTCCTGGTTGGGCATTCTCGGCACCATAACCATGCCTACTCATCTCGGGCATCCTCGGCACCACGAGATCGTAGGAGTTTATGCTCCTCCTGGTCGGGCATCCTCGGCATCACGATCAGGCCTACTCATCTCGGGCATCCTCGGCACCACGAGATGGTGGGAGTTTATGCTCTTCCTGGTCGGGCAACCTCAGTACCACTACCAGGCCTACTCATCTCGGGCATCCTCGGCACTACGAGATGGTAGGAGTTTATGCTCCTCCTGGTCGGGCATCCTCGGCACCACGACCAGGCCTACTCATCTCGGGCATCCTCGACACCACGAGATGGTAGGAGTTTATGCTCCTCCTGGTCGGGCATCCTCAGCACCACGACTAGGCCTCCTGGTTGGGCATCCTCGGCACCACGACCAGGCCTACTCACCTCGGGCATCCTCGGCACCACGAGATGGTAGAATCTTTAGCTCTCCTGGTCGGGCATCCTCGGCACCACGACCATGCCTACTTATATTGAGCATCCTCGGCACTACGAGATGGTAGGAGTTTATGCTCCTCCTGATCGGGTATTGTCGGCACCACGACCAGGCTTACTCATCTCGAGTATCCTCGTCATCACGAGATGGTAGGAGTTTATGCTCCGCCTGTTTGGGCATCCTCAGCACCACGACCAAGTCTACTCATCTCGGGCATCCTCGGCACCACGAGATGATAGGAGTTTATGCTCCTCTTGGTTGGGCATCCTCGACACCTCGACTAGGCCTACTCATCTCGGGCACCCTCGGCACCACGAGATGGTAGGATCTTTAAACAATTGTACTGGGAATTGATAAGACATTTGACTTATTTCTTTCATTATTGGAACTGCAAATCAATACAAGCATGCATACTAATACATATTATATCTCACAAGGCACATCGAGTACGATATGACTGAAGGTGATTTGCATGTCATGACCTATCCAGCTTTTTGCCTTTGTCATCTTGTAGATAATAACTATCTCCAGTGAGATTTTTGACGACGATGTAGGGTTCGCTCCACTGCGGCTCGAGCTTTCCGGGGTCGCCGACCGGCTTGATTCTTTTCTAGACCTTATCTTCAACTTGGAAGGTTCGGGTGATCACTCGGCGATTGTACGCTTGCTGCATACACTGCCGATACGCAACTAGTCGGGTAGCTACCTTGTCTCGTACCTCTGCCATCAGGTCTAGGTCAATCAGCCGTTCTTGATCATTGTCTTTGTTGTAGTGTTGCTGCCGGACGGGCTCATCGCCTATCTCCACCGGAATTACCGCTTTCGCTCCATATACCAAATTGAAAGGACTCTGGTCTGTTCCTTCTCTGGGAGTGGTGCGGTATGACCATAGAATGCTGAGGAGCTCATCGACCCAGCTGTCTCCGACGTGGTCCAGCTTTATTTTGAGCCCCCTAATGATCTCCTAGTTGACGACTTCTACTTGGCCATTGCCTTGGGGATGTGCGACTGAAGTGAAGGCTTGGTGAATACGCAGTCCTTCACACCATTCTTTGAGTTTGCACCCTACAAATTGTCTGTTGTTATCTGACACCAACTTATAAGGGATGTCGTACCTACATACTATATCGCTCTAAAGAATTTTCATCACGGTGACTTCCGTGATGTGCACGAGCGGTCCAGGTTCATCCCATTTGGAGAAGTAGTTGACCGACACTAACAAGAACTTCTTCTACTGAGAACCGATCGAAAAAGGACCCACAATGTCCATCCCCCATTGATCAAAGGGCAAGAAACAGTGGAGGTTCGAAGCAGTTTGGTCAAGCGATGTGTGATATGTTGATGCTTTTGACAGGCTTCACATCCAGCCACAAATTTGACGACATCTGCTTGCAGCGTGGGCCAAAAATATCCGTCCAGGATAATCTTCCTAGCTATGGATCTTCCCCCGATATGGCTTACACATATGCCTTCGTGAACCTCCTGCATAATGTAGTTGACCTCCTCTTGACCAATACACTTGAGCAGAGGTCGGGTGAAGGCTCTTTTATATAGCTGCTCCCTGACTAGCGTGGACCTGGCAGCCCTGCGGAGGAAAAGCCAAACTTCCTTCCCATCTGCTGGCATCGCTCCACTCTGTAAGAACTCCACATAGGGCTCTCTCCAGTCAGGTAACGCAGTGTCAGCAGTCTCTTCTCGATCTGGGCCACCACTTCTTCCAAAGCACTGGGCTCTTCAGTATCCATAATGTAATAGAGTTTGCCAATTTGGCTAGCTCGTCTACTTTGACGTTATCAGCCTGGGATATCTTCTGCAAAACAACCTCAGTGAAGGAAGACTTCAGTTGCTTATATATGGACACATACCTTTGCAAGCGCTCATTCCTAATCTTGAACTCGCCTTTGATTTGTTGGGCCATGAGCTGAGACTCTAAGTGCAAGATAACCCGAGCAACTTCCACTTGCTTGGCTGCTTGTAGCCCTGCTAGGATTGGCTCGTAATCGACTTCGTTATTGGTAGTCCGGAAGTGGAGTCGGATGGATAAATGTAGTGTATTTCCCCTGAGGGAAATCATCAGAACTCCAACCCCGTAGTGTTTGTTGTTGGAGGAACCATCGACATAGATTTTCCATACTTCATCGACTTCAAGCTCCGGGACAGCTTCGAGCATGAAATTAGCAAGAGCTCGTGCCTTGATGGCAGTACGGGGACTGTATTCAATCCCATACTCGCTCAACTCTGTCATCCACTTGATCAGCCGACCCGAAGTTTCTGGATTGGTGAGGGCGTGCCCAAGCGGGCTATTGGTGAGCACCACAATGGGATGTACTAAGAAATACGGCCTGAGTTTTTAGGCTATTAGTACCAAAGCATAGGCCAACTTCTCCATAGTAATATACCGGGTCTTTGTGTCCTTCAGGAGATGCCCGAAGAAGTAGATGGGGTACTGAGTAGTACCCTCCTCCCTAATAAGAGCAGAACCCATGGCTTGTTTAGCCGCAGACAAGTAGATGAACAACGTTTCTCCTTCCAACGGCTAATAGAGGATAGGGAGCTCGGCGAGGTATGCTTTTAAATCTGTGAAAGCTTTCTCACATGATCATCCCAATTGAACTTAACAACCTTCCTTAGAATTTTGAAGAATGACAGGGTTCGGTCAGCAGATTTGGAGATGAACAGAGACAGAGCTGTAATTCTGCCATTCAGCCGTTGCACCTCCTTGAAATTGCGAGGGGATGACATGTTGAGGATGACTTGTACTTTATTTGAGTTAGCTTCAATTCCCCATTTTGTCACCATGTACCCGAGGACCCGACCACTCTTCACCTCGAACAGACACTTAGCGGGGTTCAATTTCAGCTTGTTGGCCCTCAGGGTGGCGAATGTTTCCTCTAGGTCAGTTATCATGTCTTTCCCCTTCTCTGTCTTGACCAGGATATCATCCACATATACCTCAATGTTCCTCCTGATCTGATTGCGAAAGACCTTATCCATTATTCGCTAATAGGTTGCCCTTGCATTGCGTAACCCAAACGACATGACATTGTAACAGTAGGTTCCATCTGCTGTCACGAAGCTAACCTTCTCTTGATCTTCCCGAGTGAGGGGAACCTGGTGCTACCCCTGATAAGCATCCAACATCGAAATGAAATCGCAACCAATAGGTAGAATCCACTAGCCGATCAATGCGAGGCAAGGGGTTACAATCTTTAGGGCAGACTTTATTTAAATCTCGAAAATCATTACAGACCCGCCATTTACCCTCGGGCTTAGGGACAATTATAACATTCGCCAGCCAGGTCGGGAATTGAACTTCTCTTATATGTTCGGCCTTCAACAACTTGGCGACTTCTTCCCTGATGATCTTGTCCTACTTGGGTGTGAAATGCCTTCGCCTTTGTTTCACTGGCCGTGCTCCTAGGGTTATAGGCAACCGATACGCGACCAAGGCCGGGGGAACTCCTTTGATCTCTTTAGTAGCCCATGCAAACACGTCCCGATGATCTCTTAAGCAGCTGATCAGATGGCTTCTCAGCTCTGGTGTAAGATCAGCGACAATCCTCGTTATTCCTTCCGCTTGTTGAGGATGAATCTGGACCTCTTCGCTTTCGACCTCTCTGTGTTCTTCTTTGTAGGATCGTTTGTGTCCGCTAGAGGGGGGGGGTGAATAGCGTTTCTCGGATCTTTCTTGTACCTGTGTTGTTAGTTGCACAACGGAAACAATAATAAAGAAAACAAACAACGCTAATAAAGAGAATTTACTTGGTATCCACCTTGGCCGGGTGACTAATCCAAGAATCCGTCGGTGGATCACTCCCCGGATAACCTCCAGCTAGCTCTCGTCGCTCCTTGTGGGTGGAGAAACCTCACCACAACACCTTGAGAACCTCTGAGCACAAAGACTACTGTTTGGCCCTTAGCCAAGACCAAACTCGTCAAAAATCTCAACCCAAACCGAGTTCTCTTTAAATAGAACTCGGGCTGAAAACCTCGCCACCAGTCGACTGCTCCAAGGCAGTCGACTGGTGACAGCCAAATTCGACTGTTGCACCCCAACGTTCGAATTTTAGCCAGCTCACCAGCCACCTACCAGTCGACTGCTCCCAGAGCAGTCGACTGGTCGCTAGCTGAATCCCTTCTCGAGTACATTCACACAGTACTCGATCCTCACGACTCGACTGACTCCTCATCCGCAGCCTCGACTATTGCCTTCGCGCCCTCTTCATCTTCGGCTCCTGTCCCTCGGATGCACGCAAGCCTCCAGCTTGCCTCCATGCTATCCTTCACACATGCCTCGAAGTCCGCGCCCATCAGCTCATCGTCCCTGATCACCAAGGTCCCTCGGATGCGCACGCAAGCCTCCAGCTTGCCTCCATTCCATCCTTCACCGTACCGAGACCGTCCAGTCAAGCCCATATGTGTAACCTGTATAACCTGCACACTCAACATACACATAAGAATACAAGGGAAAACCTAACTTAAACCCTTTGCCCAAACATCAAAACCTATGGTTACTCCAGACCATCTTAAGGCCGATTGCTCCAACAATCTCTCCCTTTTTGATGTTTGGCAATCCGTTTAAGTTAGGGAAAATAAAACAGTAGTCAATGGCAAAAATAATGCATATGCAATGCAAAAATGGATCCTATTCCAAGGCATCCCACACCTAACCCTCCAAGTTAGGACTTTTCCGAAACGGGCTTTTTAAAACCTATCCCAAGGTTCCCCATACCAAGAATGGAGCAATCATGCTCCCCCAAGCTTTTCCAAAGCTCCCCTACATTGGACTTACAAAGGCTTTTTAAGAACCTCTCCAAGGTTCCCCTTACGCCAAGAATGGAGCAATCATGCTCCCCCTTAATCTTAGCTCCCCCTAAACCTAGGGTTTCTAGCAAAGGTGTGTTTGATTTCCCAACTTAAACCCAACACTTCTCCCCCTTTGCCTAACATCAAAAAGAACCAACAATATCCCAATTATTGGTTTTTGAATCCCTAATGATCATAAACAATGTGTACTAGCCCCCCATACACTTGTTTTGCATCATTTGGACTCAAAACCAGCTGCTGATACACAAATCAGCCCTGAGCAGTCGACTGCCCCTGTTGGCAGTCGACTGATACTCTGATTATCAGTTTTCTGGCCAATTTCAGAATTGCACCAGAAATTCCACAATTCTCAAAAATTCCCAAATTTCATGGAGAACTTTGTGGTACCCATACCTACTTGGGAAAAATACATTCCACCATGCATCTATCACGGTTCCCAAGTTGGACACAAAACCCAAAAGTTTTCCTATGAAAATCAAGGCAAACAAGGAGGTAACCTCTCCCTCAACCTTTGCCTTCTCCCAATTTCCATTCTCCAAGGTCAAGTTCTACCCAACTTGACACCCTGACACCAAATTAGGTTCTACCCAACCTAACACCAAGCTCTTCTCCCTTGGCCACCATTAAAGGATTGCCCTCAAGCAACCTTTCTCTTAGTGCCTAAAAGAACTCAACAAAACCCTAAACAATCTAAGAATTTGCAAGCACATTTGCTAGGATATGCTCTATCCTAGAAGAATATGTTTTGATTAAGATTATCAAATATGCTTGACTTTGGTTTAATTCTCTAATTTTCCCAAGGATGAACACTTTGTATCAATTTTGATCTTAATTCATGATTCCTTGTGTTTGTCAATTCTAACTATCATCAATTTACATAAGGAATTGTCCTTAACTCCTTCTTTTTAATATTCTCAAATATACAAAGAAATTTCCTTCTTATCTCTTATCAATCTTCCTTGATTTTCAATAAAACCTTAGTAAATCATGGGGTAACACTCTAGTCAAGGAATATGAAATTCTAATCAAGACTTTTAACCCAAAGCCATGTCCTATAATCCACATTTGAATTCTCAACATCCAATATAGCTTTTATCCTTATGCCTACTGACCAGTCGACTGCCCCTGAGGCAGTCGACTGGTAAACCTTACAGAATGGTGTCGGGGCTGAATCCACTTCGGACCAGTCGACTGCCCCTAGGGCAGTCGACTGATACCTGAATTTCAGGTTTTCAGCCCCAATTTCAGTAATGCCTAGTTAATTCCACAAATCTCCAAAAATTATGAAATTCAGTAGGGAGATTTGTGGGGCCAATGTCTACTTGGGAAAAATACGTTTCCAAACAAATGTACTCTGGATCCCAAAATTGACACGAAACTCAACTTTCTCTAAAATGTATCACTTAAACTCAACCCAAAAGTTCTAATTTCAACTTCTTCTTAATGTTTCTTCCAATGCTTGATCACAATTCATTTCTATCAGTGAATTACATGATATTTTCCCATTAAACCCTAATTTTGTCAATTATAACCTCATTTTCATCTTTTTCTCCTTAATTCTCTTTTTAATGTGCCAAAGCCTAGGATTAAGACTTACCCAAGTCTTCCAACCTTTTTGGCACAATTCACCTAATTTCCTAGGAGAGAAACTTTTGAAATCCGTTTACTATGGACCCCAAAGGCTCCTAGAGCTCCCCCTTGAGCTCTGAGCCTTAGCCACCTCCCTAGGTGACTCAATTCACACTAGGCCACACCGGTGTGCCACTGGTGATTCTTGGCCTACAAAATGGACCTTCTTAACCTTGGATACCTTGTCCTTGGTCAAGTCACCCTTTTTACCTTTTGATGGCACCCTCTTCCCATTCTTGGACTTATCCTCCTTGCCATGATTATATGCTTCCCCAGCATATTTCTTTTCATTTTCCTTGGAGGTC
Source organism: Boesenbergia rotunda (assembly GCA_024364735.1). Classification (NCBI taxonomy): domain Eukaryota; kingdom Viridiplantae; phylum Streptophyta; class Magnoliopsida; order Zingiberales; family Zingiberaceae; genus Boesenbergia; species Boesenbergia rotunda. Next base: position 72,092 of record JAGFNQ010001726.1, read on the forward strand.
TTAGATCGGTAGCCCAATCCCGATCTATCATAGTTGGGTTTTATACTACCCAACACCATGTCTAAGCCCTTATATCCAACCGTGAATCTTTCTAGGGCCTTTTCTAATGTACCAAGCCTTGCCCTCAAGGCTTGATTTTCCCTTTCTAGAGTTCTAACCCTAGAACCCATATGTCCACCTTGGACATTCCTAGGCCCAATCTCCTTTCTAAGCACATTCCTTTCCATCTTGGGATTAGTGCCATGATCCTTAAATCTAGAGGTCTTGGGTTGATCATGATGCATGTTTCTAGTCCTATCATTATATCTAAATCCAAAATTATGCACCATTAGGTATTTTTCATTAAAACTAGCATGCATGGATGGGTAATTAGCATGATTTTTAAAATGCAAGGAAGAACTTGAAATTGAATTGCATTTTACCCTAGGATTAGGAATTACCTCCTTACCCTTGTAGCCCCTCCTTGTTGTGGTCTTTGCTTCCTCCTTTCCTCTTTTTCCCATCTCCTCAAGTGTCCTATTTTCTTGAGCTCTTTCTTCTTTGGACACTTGGTGTGGTAGTGCCCCATCTCACCACATGTGAAGTATCGAATCCCCCTCTTCTTCTCTTGGGATTCTCCATTTCTACACCTCATGTTAGAATTTAATTGAATCGAAATAGGTTTAGATTTTACCTCCATTTTACCTTTCAGACACTTGTCCTTGTAGTGCCCCTTTTTGTTACAACTAAAGCATGTGATGTGCTCTTTCAATTTAACTTTGGTGGAGGTGGATGCTAGGTTGACCTCTTCTTCAACCTTGGATGAGGTGGATGCTTCCTCTTGATCCAGTATAGTTGAGGGTCTCTCCTCCCCCTCAATTCTTGAGATTGATGCTTCCTCTTCTTCTCTTGAGGAGGTTGATGATCTTTCACTTAATTCTTCCTCCTCTTGGGCTCTTGAACTCACTTCCTCGGGTTCTTCCACTAATTGACCTCGTGTAGAGTTTTCCTGAATTTCTTCTATCTTTCTCCATAGATCATGTGCATTTTGATATTCTCCTACATGACTCAAAATATTATTAGGCAAAACATTTACTAAAATACTGAGTACCTTTTCATTTGCTTTTGCTTGATCTTGTTGTTCTTGATTCCAATATCTAGGTCTAAGCCTCTTCCCGTGCTTATCCCTTGGAATCTTGAAAGGCTCTTTTATCATCATCAAGCACTCCCACTCCATGCCAAATCACGTTTCCATTCTCGCTTTCCAATAGCCAAAATCCTCATGGTCATAGGCCGGCGGAGTGTAGATATCTTCACCCAACTTGTCTTCCATTGTTTTCTCCTCTAGCGTGTGCTCCCTCGGCGGTTAGTCCAATCGAGAGCGGTCCACCATGTATGATTCTCCAAGTTCTGCAAACTCAATCACACACATCAAATACAACACAACACTCTAACTTTAAACATATTCACCCACACACATCAAAACCATGATCTTCCAATCATTTAAGGGTCGATTGCCTCAACATTCTTTAGGCCCTTTCTCTTCTTGAGGGTTGGCGAGGTCGATTTGCAACGCTTATACGTCCTTGGGTTCTTATGGCTTCTGTCCTGACCCCTCCACTGTAGTATCGCCTAGAAGCTAGCTGGTCCCCTTTGATTTCGGCCACCTGCTCACCCACCAGGAACTTGATCTTCTGGTCGTAGACTGAGACCACCGCATGGAATAGGTTGAGTGTCGGACATCCCAGGATGACATTGTAGGACGATGGGGCATCCACGATCATGAAGGGCGTCCTTCTCGTCCTCTCCAGCGTGTCATCCCCCAGCGACAGAGACAGATATATCTTCCCTATTGGATGCACCCTGTATCCGGTGAAGCCGAAGAGCGAGGTGGAGACTGGTTGTAGCTCATCCTTGACGATTTGCATCTGGTCCAGAGCCGCCTTGTATAGGATATTGACGGAACTATATGTATCCACAAAGACGCGCTTAACCTCGTAATTAGTTATGCGTGCGAGGATTACCAGTGCATCTTCATGAGGAGTTTCCACATCCTCCATATCATCAAGGCCAAATGAAATAACAGGGCCCTGGCGCTTGTCGCTGCTTGTCCCAATGACATTATTCTTCAGCCGACGGGTATGAGCCTTTCTTGCCCGATGAGAATCTCCTCCAATCGGCCCTCCTGAGATTACTCTCACATGGCCCGATTGAGATCCACGCGTCGGAGCTTTGCTCTTCCTGGGATCTCTTTCGGATGAGATAGATTGGCGAGGCGTTATTTCTCGACTCCTTCCCCTCAAACGTGACCGGGATCGACGCCTGAGTCTGTCTTCCCCTGATTGTCGTTGATGAGGGGAGGGGCTTCGTCGAGGGGAGCGCCGTCAGTATCCCGCTTTATTCCACCGCTTGTGAGGCTTGGCAACCGCCTCCTTAGACCTCCTTTTCTTCAACGTATAGCACTACTCTGTAGAGTGCGTCGTACTGTCATGGAAGTGGCAGTACTTCTTCGGTGGTTCGGGTTCTACGGTGTAAACCATCTCCACCAACCTCTTCTTACTGGCCCAATGATCCTTCCCTGAGCGAGGATTTTTTGCCCAGGCTGGTGCGGGTGGTTTTCTTCTCTCGGATCATACCAAGATCTAAGTGGGGACTCCCGCCGGATCTTTGCGACGGATGTGTTACACCTCTTCGACATTGACGTGCTTGACGGAGCGCCCTAATAAGTCATCGAAGCTGGTTGGTAGCTTCTTCACCAACGATCGAATGAAATCGCCTTCAGAGATTCCTTGCGTGAAGGCACTGATGAGGATCTCTGAAGTAGCGGTAGTCACATCTTGAGCCACCCGATTGAAACGCTGGATGTAGTCCTCCAGCGGTTCTTTGGCCTTTTGCTCGAGGGTGAACAGGTTCAACGCCATCTTCTGGGATCATCGACTGCTAGCAAAGTGGTGTAAGAAGGCAGTTCTAAACTCCAGGAAAGAGTTTATCAAACCTTGGGGCAGCCTTTGGAACTATCTTTGGGCGGCTCCTGACAAGGTGTTCAGGAACACCCGACACTTCACACCATCTGTGTATTGGTGTAGGAGGGTCGCATTCTCGAACTTGTAGATGTGACCCTCCGGATCCATCTTCTCATCGTAGTCAGCAATTCCTAGACCACGAAATTACTTGGGCATGGATCCGCTATGATTTCTGGAGAAAAAGGGGTAGACGGAGACTTCGTTAGGGCCTTGGAGGTCTCGACCTTCCCCAGTCCTTCCTCTTGCCTTAGAGTGCTGGAGGCAACGGAGTGTGCCCTCTCTAGGTCTCCCAAGGAATCTCACTGGGGCGTTGGAGTTGTCATTGTCGGTCCCATCGATGGCGAGACAAATGTTCGGTTTTGGTGGTGCGAGGCAGACATCCTTGGGATTTCACCTTGCACTGAAGTCGCTCATTGTGAGGCGGCTTGCTCGATTTGGTGTTGTTTCTCCTTTGACGACGTTGGCGACTAGGCGATCCAACTCCTCCCTCGTCAGAACGATGGGCTATCCCTCTGGATCTGCCATCATGGTGCTCCTTCAGGTGCTTTGATTGTTTCCCACAAACGGTGTCAAACTTGTTCCGGAAGGGAACAACGCGGATGGCGAGTCACCAAAGCGTAGCCCATGAAGACGGTGACGGGGAGAAGATGCTCACACCTTACGAGATTAACACGAGCGTTAATGGGAACACACCGAAAAGTTTTCCGACGGAGTCCACTCCGACGCTCAAGTCAGGATTCCTATCTCTTTTTAGGAGAACAACGAGGAATCAGAATTTTTCCGAAGTTTGGAAAGCTTACCCCCCTTATCTGGATGCCAATGCACCTTATATATATGAGATTTCGGTCACATGTGTCCCCATGTTCTCCTCCACATTCCGTAATCATCGGTTACTTGATATCTATTGGTAATGGCTGCTGCAATCATTAAAACATTAATTGTCACGTATTATGAACAATAATTATCCGATGACTTTTCTGTTCTGGAAAGAGGAATGAATACTTGAAGTTAGGCTGTCTCATATATTGATCTTTGGGTTCCACTCTCCTGAGTTGGTCTCAGGGTCTCATTTCCCAAGTTGACCTCGGGGTCTTCATTTGTCTTACCGAGAGGGTCTCAGGAGCCTGACATCCGAGCTGACCTTGGGGTCTTCGCCTGTTCTCCTGAGGTAGTCTTGGGAGTCCGATACCCGATCTGACCTCGGGAGCTTTGGTCGGTTCTCCCAAGGTAGGCTCGGGAGCCCAACACCCGGTTCGACCTCAGGGGATTTTGCCTGTTGTCCTGAGGTAGTCTCGGGAGCTCGACACAAGGTCTGACCTCGGGGGCTTTTGCCTATTCTCCCGAGGTAGTCTCGGTCTGACCTCGGAGCTCTTGCCTAGCGGGCCTTGCCACATAGCTTCCCGTGCCACGTGTCTACCCCGTGATGCTCATCCCTATTAATGGCGATAATAACTTTTGTAAGATCGGATCAATCATCTTCGTGATTAATTGGTTAGGATAGCTGGATATATAAATTACCATCACGAACCAATACATATTTAGCACTTATGATGATACCGAAACAATAAAAGACAATATAATCGAAGAGCAATCCGATCAAAGTTTGTCCCTTACGATCTCCTTAGGTGCGCATGATACAGTTAATACAAGCAAGGATAGCTCGATTTCAATAATTACCAATTTGGGAAGTCAAACAAACCGCTTCGAGGGTATTTCCTCCCTTACACAACCAAATAGAGACAGTCATAAAAGTGTGCAACACAGTGGTCACCAATTAAGGGTTTGAGCATCTCATACATCCTGTGACCGATGGAGATAATCTCATGGAATATTATGGAATATTAAGGGCTTTCATAAAGCCCTTAAATATGAGGAGTGCCACACCTCCTCAGACAAAAGGAGATCTAAGTGATGACGCTTCTTGAATCTAAGCTTAATGAGGATGTTTTAGGTATCATCATACAATGAAAATTTTCAAGTATGAGAATGACAAATAATTTCACTTTTTCTAACTGAGGAAACATTTTGCTCTTATAGGATATGCAACAGGTTTCTTTGGATGTACTTATGACATCAAACCAATATTTACATTGTCGGTTAAGATGTTCTATCATGAATCGGATTTTCTTGGTGACTTTATCTATGGATTTCATTTTATTATGACGCAACAACTTTTATGGACTGCTCTCTCGCATTTTGGGGAGACGATAACTAAACCTTGTCTTATCATGGGTGATTTCCACTCACTATTATCGGCAGACAAGGATGGTGGGCAATCGGTTACTAACTATAAGTTAAGTGATTTGGAGAATTTTGTACATACAAGTGGATTGGTGGGCCTTCCCTTCATTGGATGTCGTTTGACATGGAGTAATGGATTGGTATCTTGCAAACTTGATCGAGCATTGGTAAATTTAAATTGGTGACTGGCCCAAACTATGTGTTACGAATGTGGGCCTCAAATTTAAATGTGAATAAATGAATAACTGGAAACCCTTTTACAACTCAAAAGTATGAAAATGTAATATAGGGGTCACAGGTCGTATTTTTCTCGGGGATAGTTGTCGTGCTTGATTCAAACTTGTAGTTATGTGTCGTTTTGGGTTTCAAACAAGTAAATGGAATTTGGTTTTTTTTTACTTGAAAAATGGAACTGCAAATGAAAGCAAATAGGAGCCTTGATTTAATAAACTTAAGCAAGGAAATTGGCACTTAAAAGCTCAACTAGTGGAAACCTAAATAAGCACTTACAAAATGTTTTTCATGGAATCGTTTTCTGTTTACAACCAACCAACAGAAACTCCAAGCAATGAAGTAAAGGCAATGAAGGAATTTTCGAAAACAAACTAACTTGATACAATGGAAAACATGCGAGATGTATAACTCAAACAAACAACTTAACTAAGCTAGCTAAATAGCTTTTTGGGAACCAACCACTGCCAATAAAATTCAGAAATGAGTGACTGTAAGCTTATTGGATTCAAACACAATTATATGCCACATAAACAAACTAAGTTCTGATGCAAAAGAATTAAAATCAATTGGCACACAAGAGACAACTCTTTGTGCCAAAAGTTTACACTAAATTTGGAAATAAATGATCTTCTAACTCACTTCTCTTTTCTTTTTTTTTAAATCTGATGGAATTGATTGGAAAACAAGGATATTCGGACAGAACTAAGCAAGCTTCTGTAAAGGAATTGAAATTAAGATCAAAACCAGAAAAACTAAGAAGAATTCAGAAATGAAAAAAACTAAAATTGTAGATGCAAAATGAAAAGACTGGCTACTAATTTTTCTGTTTTTGCAATAGATTAAGGACTGAACTAGCTAACATAAACTGAGTATAAGTGACTATCTAGGAGCAAACAAGTTTAAACTAGCAATTAGTTAACAAAACTAATGAAAGGGAATGAAATTTCTGAAAATTCAACAACTTCACTTGGCACGCAGCACACACATTGGCACGCACAAATCTAAGCTACAATTAAACTAGAATTTGAAGCATTTATCCACTACACACATTCCTTAACTATCAGACTTGCAAAATTTAAGCTAAATTACAGCTAAGAACTTGAAATCGTAACCTTCAGTAGCTGAAAATGAAAGTCAGAACACAACAGTGCCGAAAATGAAAATACAGCTATAAACTTAGAAACTAAGGTTCTAAACTACTCCTCAATTCCTTCCAGAGCTCAGATACTCTTTGGTTGTCAAGCAAAGGAGAGCCTCGGACCCGCAAGCTCAGCAAATCATGGGGAAAAACTCATCAGCGATTGAATACAGCTCAAACTGCCCATTTCTGAAATTTCCATGCGATTTCTTCATTACAGCAGTGTCTGCGTGCGTGGGTGGATGGATGACGATCCAAGCTACTCAGGGAACCCCTCTGGATAGCTTAGATGGAAGGTGGTAGAGCACAGCCGATCCGAAGAGTGTTAAATGGACAAAGCTGTAGAAACCTCTCACAACTCTGTTCTTGGGCAAATTTGATCCGGAAACAAGACCGATTGCCTCCCCAATGATCTAGCACATGAGTTCTGCAAGAAGATCGAGTGGTCGCGCCAACGGATGGAAGAAAACTCAAAGCAAAATGAAGGAAGAACACGAAGAACGGAAATTGCGGCGAAGAACTCTGAAGACGCGACAAGCTTGGCTGCGGAGGAAATTTTCCTTAAATAATAACCAGTGGACGGCTCAGATTTATTTGCTTCAATCCAACGGCTGATCTTCGTCTGATTTGAGCCAAACTTTTATGATGATGATCTGGGGCCAGGATCTGCCTTCTGGTAGCTCGGATCCTCCAGATATGCAACGGATGGTCCAGATCAACTCTGTCTGTGAACGGACGCTCTAGAGCCCTCCAAGCTTGATCCAACGGTCGATTGAGCTCTGATTGGGATGAAACCTTCAGATCTTGATCATAGAGCTTGATCAACCCTAACCCTAGCTCGGATTGCTCCAGATCGTCCCGGATGGCTCAGATCTAGCTATCTTGAATCGGACGGCCCGGATTAATCGTAGGCTTGATAATTCGATCCGGTTCCACTTCCGACTCAAGTTTGACCCAATATGCTCTAGGTCCAGGAACCTTTCATGCCTACAAAAATAAATCAAGAATTTAGTGGCCAATTAACTCAAATATGTGTAATTTTGCATTTAAGTCCAAAATATGAATAAGTTCTAAAACCTAGGCAATTTCACAATTTTGGCAATAAAAACATAGATCAAATAGGGATTTAAGCAACTCAAATGATCAATAAAATGGAATCTATCAATTGGCTTATTGTGGATCATGATAGTTATGTGGAATTCATGCCGCTCAAATGCTTTTTTGATCATTCTTGTGGTATAGTGTCTACACTTACAAGAGATAAGAGAAGTTATAGTCCATTCAAATTTTAAAATATATGGACATTACATGATGGTTTTAAGACTTGGTGGCTACTTCTTCCATTGAGCCCATCTCCGGGAATGCTCAATTCATACTCAAAAGCGAAACTCATTCGGTTAAAGGGCAAGCTGCGAGGTCTTAATCGGTTATATTCCCAACACATCTCGCAGCAAGTTTCAAAGGCAAAATCAGTGCTAGATGAGGAAAAGAGCCACCATGTTGGCAGAGGAGGACATGTTTTACCAACAAAGAGCAAAGAGTACATACCTAAAAAATAGTGATAAATGCACAAAATTCTTCCATGATAAAGTCAAGAGCAACAATAAGAGGAATGCCATCACCCTACTCACCAAGCAATCCAAGGAGCAAATAACAAGTTTGGATAAGGTTGTGGAAGAGTTTGTGGGATTTTTTGAAGACTTATTGGGCAAAACTGAACATAACACTCCTTTAGATAGCAACAACTTTTTTGGGCACTGACTATCTCAAACTCAAATGGCGGATTTGATTCCAATTGCTATGGATGAAATATGGAATGCTCTTTTTGATATCAGAGCCGATAAATCCCCCGCCCAGATGAAAATAGTGCGAAATTTTACATCTCGGTTTGGGACAAGATAGGACCAGATTTTATATTGGTGCAGTTTGCACTAACAGTTAAACTCAAGCTTTAATGCATGACAAATCGGTTAAAGTTAAGTGTGATATTGTTTAACCTTATTACCATGTGTGCAGGATTGAAAGGCTTAGGATCTGATACCAAGCTAAAGTTTAGGGTGGTTGAGTCTTGATAGGAAGTCCAGTTGGACTTGACAACTGGATAAAGTCTAGGTTAGTGGAGTCCTGGCATGAAGTCCAGGTGGGTCCGTGGGACCTGACAGTTGGCTAGAGACTTGGTGGGTTAAGAATATGACTAGAACTGCAATGGTAAGTAAGGTAAGTCACTGAAGGAACAAAATTCGATGAGGAAGAGTTCTTGGTGGGACTTTATGTGCGGTCTACCTTGGAACTATTTGGGAGTTCTAAGCTGAGACCTTGACTAGATCCTAGTCTTGGGAAGATAGGATCTAATTAATACTAACTTTATTTTTCCCTGTTTATGTTTGTGCTAACTCTATTTTGCAGGGAATGTTTTGTTGTTGGATTAATATTATTTTATAGGGTCTAAACTGTAAAAGTTACCTCAGATGAATAATACTCGAGGTGCCTCCATGTTGATCGGAGGCGCCTTAGATGGGACCCAAGGTGGCTTAGCTGGCTAAGGATGCCTCTGTAGAGTAAACGCTAAAGATAGAGTTTTAGCGGTTGGACACGCCTCAGTTCCGTTGGAGGTGCCTCAGTTTGCATGGAAGATGCCTTCTAGAGGATAAGCTGCGCATGCTTCGGATTTGATAAAGTTTTCAGATTTGAGATGCCTTAGTTGGGAACTGAGGCGACTCAGATGTCCTATGAAAGGCCAATGATAGCAAGCTTCCAAAATTACAATTATTAAAGCTACTCTAAGCCTTCCTCTGCTGCGTCCTCGTGTTGCGGCTCTACTACTACTCATCTACGACTTATTGCTGTCGGAGGATTGACACCAACACCTAAGCCCAATCGAAATTCTCTGAAGTATTGGGTAACTAAATTGTTTATTATATTTACTTTATATAATTGTGTAAGGACAATATAGGGTGTTACACTGGTCCTATCTCTTGTGTATTCGACTATTCTACAGGGAGTTTACCGGTAGAGAGATTAGCGAATTTTCTGTTGGAATGGCCCAACGAACTTGGACCTTAGAGTAGGAGTCGTCGAAGGCTTCAAACCAAGTAAAAATCAAATCGTGTTTTAACTTGTGTTTTCTTCGCTTTATTTTCTGCTGCGCACTCAAGTTTTATAAATTCAAAAAAGTGACTTTGTTTTTAAAATACACGTGATTCACCCCCCTCTCATGTGAAACGATACTACAAATGGTTTTAGAGCCTCGTTCGCTCTGAATCGGTGCAACCACCATAGAAACAAGGGGATTCGACTTATCTCTTTTTGGATTTTGGTTTTTTGTATGAGTCTAAAAGTAATACAATCACTTCTTTTTAGACAGATTTTCTTATCATTCTGTTTTTGCCCGAAGCAAGTGCAACACCACTCGAGACGCTCTCTTTTATTTTCTTTTTCCTTCTCGCACTACTAATCCAAGACCTAGTCTCGGAATATTTTATTTGTTAAATCTTTTTGTGTAAAATTATTAAATGACCCAAAGAGAAGGATATACCACTGCTCGACCACCTCTTTTCAATAGAGAAGACTTTCCTTACTGGAAGAGAAGAATAGAGGTCTATCTCAAAACCAACATCAACTAGTGGTTCGCTATCCAGTCCGGATACTCAGCTCCAATAGATGAAGGAAGCAATCTTCCGCTAAAACCAGACTAGTGGAACATGAAGATGAAGAAAAAAGCCCAAGTGGAGTTTAAGGCTCAGAACACTCTTCAGTGCAAGCTAACTAAGGAAGAACTGAATCGGGTCGGACCAACATAAAATGCAAAAGAGCTCTAGGACAAATTGATCGAGCTACACGAAGGAATCGGTGACACAAAGGTAACTAAGCGAGACCTACTTTTAAATAAATTATTTAATATAAAAATGCAAGATAGAGAAATAGCAAGCCAACTATATGGACAAATCAAGGATATCATCAACGGGCTGTTTCTAATCAGTCACCAACAAGAAAATCGAGACATGATAAGGTATGCACTCAACGCTTTTCCTTAAAATACACTTTGAGCATCTATAGTAGATGCCTATAAAATTTCAAGAAATTTATCTAAATTAACATTGGATGAATTATTTTGTGAATTATAACTACATGAAAAACTAATGCCAATCTAGTCGAGAAAGGTACAGCCTTGTTTGTAGGTTTTTCAAAGGAGTCCAAGTCAAGGAGCAGAACCAAGGTTGAATCAGAAAGCAAGTCAGACTCAAAATCAGATGAAGAAGAGCAACTGGTAAACCTAGTAAGGATGATGCTCACCAGGAAGAAGAAGAGCTTCACCAAGTAGGACCAACAAAAAGTAATGGAGCCCTCATCCAGTGACCCTAAATGCAACATCACATGCTTTGGATGCAACAAGAAGGGGCATTTCAAGCATGAGTGCCCAAACTGGAAGGAGGGCCAATCCACGAAGATGATGATAAAGAAGTCTCTCCAAACAACTTGAAACGAGTCCTCCTCAGAAGATTCAGACACTGAAACCACGAAGTAAGCTAGCTACCTTGCGTTGATGGAAACCAGACTCGAGTCAGAAATTGATCAAGATGAAGAGTCTGAATACTAGTCGAGCCACAAGTCCGCTCTCATTTCCGAAGGTTCCAGTGAAGTACAGAATTTACTTAACGCAAAGTTTTTCAAAATTATAACATCCTTAGATAAAAAATTATCTGCATCTGAGAATAAGGTAGATCTACTCCTTAAGGGAAATCAAGCCTTAAGGAACAAATTAATACTAACACCCAAATTGAACAAAATCAAAATGAAAAATTACTTCAAACTGAAAAGCTTGAAAAAGAGAACTCCACTTTAAATAGTGAAGTTCAAAAATTTAAGGATCTACTAGGAACTTTTACATCAAGATTCAAGAACCTTGACCTAATCCTTGAATCTCAAAAAGGAGTTTACAACAAATTCAAAATTAGATTCAAATAGATCAACCAATAGATCTTTCATTTCATTTGTAAACCCACGAAGACACCAAAAGAAAGTGTAAGTCTCGAAAGCTTATCTAACAGGCAAGTAGGGCAAAATCAATTTTATGTACCAAAAAAGGTCATTCACTATATTAACCCAAAACACCGAATATATGATTCAGGAGGAGATACCAAATCAGTTGGTACCTCAAAACTAACTCTTACCCATAAGGGTACCTAGGGCTAGATAAATCAGGGCCTAATCTTAATGATAAAGATTATAAACTAGAACTAAGTCTTTTAGGTATAACCTAATTGGAAAGTTTTATCTAAGACACATGGTTACTCTAATGATGTCCAGGTGACTCATCACACCCTGAGAACTAATCCAAGGAAGCTCGCTTGGGGATCCAAAGCTATACTTAATCCAAATCAATCTAAGAAAAACCCCCTGATAAGAAACTATCTTATCTCACAAAATTATATATTTACCTTGGTTAAAAATCTAGACTAGGTGAGATGAATAAGGATAACTTAATTTGAAATTATTGATTGTATCATAAATTTAACCTTAATTCAATTTAACCCTAATAAAAATTTAACCTTAATTCAATCATAACCCTAATTAAAATTTAACCTCAATTCAACTTTAATTTAATTAAAATTTTGAATTAATTAAACATTAACTTAACTTAATCAAACTTAAACATTAAAAAAAAGGGGAACTAAAGTGCCTCGGCACAGCTGAAGGTGCCTCACAAAATAGGCAGCAAAAATCTAGCCTAGCTAAACGATCCAAGGGCCTCTATCCTATTGAAGGCGCCTCAATATAGATCTAAGACACCTCACTCAGAACCTGAGATGCCTCAATAATAAACTAAGGGGCCTCACTTTATAACCGAGATGCCTCAATTCGAAAAATCTTGATACCGAACAGAAGCATCATTTACCAAAATCGACTCTTCTTCTTCTCCTCTTCCACCACTGAAGGCGCCTTCCTTTCCCCAAAAACACCAAATCTCAAGCTTCATATTTATAAGATGCCTCCTAGGTAAACCCTATGCCTAAAACTTGTTATTCCTTTAAGTATTTTCTTGTTATTTTTAGTTTTATCATTTGTTGTGAAATGTGATTACTTTGGAAAAAGCTGGTCTTAAATTTGCCAATTACTAGCACAAGTGATGCTGTTGGTTTCCACCAAGGGGGATTCCGGATCGCGCATGGGAAACCTCTCTATGCCCATGGATTAAAATTTTAATCCGAATGGAGACCTATTTCCCAAATGACCGTCTCATCATCGTGCTAATCGATTCAAGCGATCACTTGAACAACCATGTTGTTCTAGCGATCAATCTCGTCCAATCGATTAGCCGCAGAATAGACGATGAGTGAGTCATTGGTTTTTGTGTTTATCATCGGGGTCCAAGATAATTAATTAACACAATTAGTTAAACAATAATTAATAAGTAAATAATTATCAACATGAAATAATAAGATCAAATGAAGGGAACCATGAAAGAAGTTATACCTGTAGGGATCTCACGGCGACATAAACACGAAAACACAGCGGAAACAAGATCCCTCGAGCGATCCATGCGAAAGAAAACTCGTACGAAGTTCATCTTCTATCTAAAGTGTATACTTTGGAGCGTGCCTTTACGTTTATCATGCTCGTCCAAGTGCCGCCGGATCTCTAGCACGTTCAAGCGTCCGTGCCTCTACGCGTATCCACACGGACATGATCTCTCAACTTCGGGAAGAACTACCTTAGTTGTGCTAGCTACTTGAGGTAGTTCGCGGAAGCACCAAGAACCCCAAAGAAGGGTTTCAGCCAAGATGGAGAAGAGAAGGAAGATAGGAAGGGAAGATGACACACCCATCCAAAATGACAAGTCCCTCTTTTATACTCATCCCATGAATATGAAGAGGCTTTTGTCCCTTTAGCTTCCCTTCATTAAAGCTGATAAAGAGCACATCTTCTCATGTGACTCTTCAACTTCTCTTCATTCAATGAAGAGAGACTTTTCCATTTTCCTTTATTATTAATTCATTAAACACTTTAATGAATTAATATCTCATAAGTTCTTGACAAGGGCTCCTAAGCTCCCGACCAAGTCTCCCGAGCTCCTAACCCGAGCTCTCGACTAAGTCTCCCGAGCTCCCGACCATTGTGTTCTTAGTGTGTGACCCAATAGGTTCTCGTAACGTTGGCAATGCGCCTAAACCGCTTTAGACACATAAGCAATGAGCGGCATCTAGCAATGCATCATTGCTACCTAAGTAACAAGAAAAGTCGAGATCCGACTTAACCTCCGTGACTATGATCATGTATGACCTTGTCCTTCCATCCTCGATATCTAGATTGACCAATGAGGCATAGACTGTGTCATCCTCGATCAATCTTTGTGTTTCTTGATCCCCGAGTAGACTCACTCAAACAAATGAGCTCAATATCTCATATTGACTCATTTGAGCATGATCATGCGTTTTAGTAGTCTTACTCGATCAAGCGGCCCACAGATATCACTCCCGTCATATGAGAGGGATAGATCCCATCTACATCACTCATATCCCTCTGCATAATTTATTACACACCCAGTGATCTCCTTTATAGTCCACCCTGTCATGGGTGATGTTTGACGATACCAAAGTACATAACTCCTTATGTAGGGAACCGTAGTGACTTCAGGTCTAAGGACTATTCATACTAATAGTCACATGAGAAAGTTTATGACACTCATATGACAATCTATGAAACTTTCTCATGGCGGGTCAATTCAGTACACATTCTCTAATGTATACCCATGTGTTAACTTGATATCACATATTCATGACTTGTGAGCTCAAGTCATCAATTGACCTACATGCTAGTCTCCATGCATTCATATTGTCCTTGAATATTAATGCTTGACTAGGAATAGATTAGTGTAGTGTTCTCTACATTATCTCACTATCGATTCAACCAATCGATATAATGTAGATAAGAACCTACTACTCAAGGACATTATTATATTCAATTATTTGGCATAAGTATAAAGTAAGTATAATAACCAAACATGCCTTTATTAATAATAGAATATGATACCAAAAGTCCCTAGTCAATCATCATATAATTGACTCTAGGGCTCCTAATAACAATACCTTCCCGTTTACCTCGTGATCTTCTATTGTATGACCCCCCTTCTTGGACGTCGTGTGGGTGACGATCTACCAAGAATTGAAGTCACCAAAGCCACCAACCAATCCCTTCACCTTGCGCCGAAAAACCCTAACCCTAGGGTTGCCGCCGGCCACCTCAAGGAAGAAGAAGAAGATGAAGGAGAAGAGAAGAGTTCTTCTCCTTCACTCAAACCCTAATCGGCCTCCTCCTAGTCTTCCTATCCCGTGGCACCAAGCACACAAGGAAGAACTAAGCTCCTCTTATCTCTTCTTCCAAACCCGCGGCGCCGAGCACCACCAAGGAAGAACCGCCGCCCACCTCCTTGCGCCGACGATTCTCCATTCTCTTCTTCTCGACGCACACCACAAAAGGAAGAGAAGAACTCTTCCTTTATCTAGTAGTAGCCAGCCACCAAGAGGATGAGAAGAGGAGAAGAGAAGAGGAAGAAAGAAGGAAGTGAACTTCCTTCTCCTTTCTTCCACCGTCGGCGTGCCCTAGGAGAGAGAAGGGAGAGAGAGAGGAAGAGAAGAGGCTTAGGGTTGGATGATTAATTGGAGACCTTGGTCTCATGACTCCATGGGTATATATAGGGCTAAAATAGGGACCATGAGGAGGAGTTGGGTCTTGGCCACCTAATGGATCAAGGTCCGATTCATTAATGAAGATCAATTCCACTAAAGGATCCTCATTGATCTACCTCACCAACCCCCATATTTAAATATGGGCTCCACCTATTATGAGTACAAATATCTCCCTGTGTTTAAGATATCAAATATCCGTTAATTAATTAAATTATTGACAATTTAATTAATTAACATTTAACTCTTGAGTAATATCACTCAACCTTATCATCATATCGGACCAAGTCCACCTGCAGGATTTAACATGATGAATCTTATGAGCTCCTCAAGGGGACATCATCAACCCAACTCACCAGGACACAGTTTCCTTCTATAATCAATGGTACACCATGTAAATAATATTGTTTTCCAACTTACCGGGCCTATCGATTTAACAAATAAATCTCGCCCATTGGTAAATCATAGAAATAAATATTAAGTATATGTGCCCGTTATTATATCGGGATTAAGAGTATGTACTCCCTAATAACTGAGGTCTGATTCAATTATAAAGTCAGTATAAATTGAATCACCTCTATGTCGGTCCTACTCAATACGCACAAAGTGCACTAGTATAATTTTATGGTCATGACAAACCAATACCAAATTACACTACAACCATCCTGATGGTTTGCCCAAATCTATCTTGGTTGTGAGCCTTTACTTATACTCTACAAGGAACTGATAACATGATCTTTTGTGCGACACCACATACTATGTTATCTACAATGTAAAGTATCAGACAATATGCACATACTAATATAAATATGCAAACAGTGATCATATGATTCTCTTTCAAAATGTAGATGTCTATATAAAAGGAAGGCTTTTAGTATACATCCTAACAATCTCTCACTTATACTAAAAGACTTTGCTGTCCTCACAATGCTATACATCTGACTCCCATATCCTCCACATGCCTATCAAAAGCTCTTGCTTGAAGGGCCTTAGTGAAAAGGATCTGCCAGGTTGTCCTCTGATGCAATCTTGGCCATAACAATTTCTCCTCGTTTAACGATTTCTTGTATCAGGTGGTACTTGCGCTCTATGTATTTACTCGCCTTATGAGCTCGTGGTTCCTTTGAGTTTGCAACTGCACCACTGTTATCACAATAAATTGTGATAGCTTTGGCCAAACCAGGAATCACATCCAAGTCCATCATGAAGTTCCTAAACCATACAGCTTCCTTGGCCGCCTCAGAGGCTGCCACACACTCAGCTTCAATGGTGGAGTCTGCCACGCATTTCTGCTTGACACTCCTCCATACTATGGCTCGACCTCTTAAAGTAAACACATACCCCGAGTTAGGCTTTCTTTTATCCCTATCTGATTGGAAGTCCGAATCCGTGTAACCTACAGGGAGTAATTGATCTGCTTGGTAAACCAGCATATAATTCCTAGTCCTTCTCTGGTACTTGAATATATACTTTACCGCAGTCCAATATCCCTGACCTGGATTACTCTGATATCTGCTAACCATACCCACGGGAAAGCAGATATCCAATCCCGTATATAGCATAGCATACATGAGGCTTCTTACAGCCAAAGCATAAGGAATTGCCTTCATCTCCTCTATCTCCTTTGATGTTTTAGGACACATCTCCTTAGATAGATGAACTCCATGCTTAAAAGGTAGAAAACCTTTCTTGGAGTTTTCCATGCTAAAATGCGCTAGGACAGTGTCTATGTATGAAGCTTGAGATAAACACAATATCCTTTTTTGGCGATCCCTTATAATCTTGATCCCAAGGATGTGCCCTGCTTCTCCCAAGTCCTTCATATCAAACTGTTTGGACAACCATACCGTTACGTCTGATAATACTTTGACATTATTGCCAATGAGTAAAATATCATCTTCATATAGTACAAGAAATACCACTACGTTTCTGTCACATCTCTTATATACACAAGACTCATCCGGACTCTGAATAAATCCATATTACTGGATTACCTCATCAAAGCGGATGTTCCAAGATCATGAAGCTTGCTTCAATCCATAAACGGACCGATTAAGCTTACACACAAGATGCTCTTTGCCCCTTGCAATGAATCCAGAATCCATAGATTCTATCTCAGAATTCATCACCCTTTGCCAAGATACCACATCTTTATCTTGGAGTGCCTCTCATAGGTCTAGGGATTAGGTCATGTTCCCTAGGGACCAAGTTCGATGACTCTCCCAAAAACATGAATCTATCATGTTGTCTAACAACCCTCCCACTACGACGAGGTACCACTTGTGTATCTTTTGTAACACGCGGTGTAGTGACTTGTGGTTTGTCCTCCTGCACTGTTGGTACTAAAGTTGGAACTTCCCCTTTTTAATTTCTCAAGAATAATCCTACTCGTGGGCTTGTGGTTTATCATATAGTCTTTCTCTAAGAATCGGGTATTCGTGCTAACGATTACCCTCTGATCCTTAGGACTATAGAACAAACCATCTTTCATTCCTCTAGGATAGCTTACGAACAAGCGTACTTCTATACGAGATTCCAACTTATTAGTATCTCCCTCCAACACATGTGCTGGACTACTCCAAATCCAAATATGTCTTAGACTAGGCTTTCGCCCAGTCCACAATTCTGTGGGAGTAGAGGGTACTGACTTAGATGGTACCAAGTTTAGTATGCACACTGTCGTTTCCAGAGCATATCCCCAAAACGAATCCCACAACTCGGAGTAACTCATCATCGATCTAACCATCTCCATAAGAGTCTTATTCCTTCGCTCTGCCACACCATTCTGTTGGGGCGTACTGGGTGCAGACAATTGGGATTGAATCCCATCCTCTGATAAGTAAGTCCTAAACTCTCCCAAGAGGTACTCACCACCATGATCAGATCGTAGTGTCTTGATACTTTTACCTTGATGTTTCTCCACATCAGCATTGAATTCCTTGAACTTATCAATGCATT
Organism: Boesenbergia rotunda; assembly: GCA_024364735.1. Lineage (NCBI taxonomy): Eukaryota > Viridiplantae > Streptophyta > Magnoliopsida > Zingiberales > Zingiberaceae > Boesenbergia > Boesenbergia rotunda. Next base: position 90,349 of record JAGFNQ010001726.1, read on the forward strand.
CAGATTTGCGGCGCATCAAGTAAATGTACTCATACCTTGAATAATCATCTATAAAAGAGACGAAGTATTCAAAGCCACCTCTAGCCTAGATAGACATAGGACTACACAAATCAGAATGAACCAATTCCAACACATCTTTTGTTTTATACCCCTTGGCCTTGAAAGGCCTCTTGGTCATCTTACCTTCCAAGCAAGATTCACAGGTTGGGAAGTCTTCCACCACCAATGAACCCAAGGGCCCATCAATTATCAACCTTTGAATCTTACTAAGGTTAATATGACCAAGTCTTAGATGCCAAAGATATGTTTGGTTCATCTTCGAAGGTTCTTTTCTCTTATGGTTAGATGATGAGTTATTTACTTCTATTTGCATCGTGAGAGATTTTGGTTCTAAAGTGTATAAATTGCCAACCATTGCACCGGACAGATAATCTCTCTATTCCTTTTTATAACAACTCTATCATTAAAAGAAATAGAATACCCATCCTTTATTAATTTAGAAACTGAAACAAGGTTCTTTCTAAAACTAGGTACATAAAGGCAATTTCTCAAAACCAAAATATTATTTCTCTCAAAAGATAAATAGATGTCTCCCACTGCCATAGCTTCCACATCCGTAGCATTGCCCATGTAGACAGTAATATCTTCATCAGCTAGTCGTCGGGTTTCCTGGAACCCCTACAAAGAATTGCAGATATGATCAGCGGCTCCCGTATCTACACACCAGGCACCGGTAGATAACACTGCTAAATATGTTTCAACGACTAAACAAAAAGATATACCTTGATTATTCTTCTAACGGCGGGGACAGTCTGCCTTCCAATGTCCAGTCTGCTTGTACATGAAGCACTTGCCTTTCGGCTTCTTCACGCCATCCTAAGGTCCTTGTAATCTAGCCACTTTCTTTGCTCTAGCTTGTTTTTTCTTCTTCTTGCCTTTCGGTTTAGAAGTAGAAACCTTCTAAGCAACTAAAGCATGTGCACTCTGAGGAAAAAACCCTTCTGCCACCTGGAGTTCTGTCAGAAGTTCCGCCAATGAATATGTATGTTTGTTCATATTGTAGCTTAGGCGAAACTGCTCAAAACTCCTTGGTAGAGATTGGAGAATGATATTGACCTGGGTTTTCCTATTGATCTCTGCTCCAAGGACTTCCATCTCATTTAAACGAGCCATCATTTTAAGAACGTGTTCCCTAACTGGCATACCCTCAATTATGGTGGTCGTCATCAAGCTCCTCATGGTCTCTTGCCTAGCGGCCCGATTATGATGTCCGAAGAGTTCTTTGAGATTGAAAGTTACATCATAAGTAGTGGAAGAAGCCCGATGTTGATGTTGCTGTACATTTGACATACAAGTCAAATTGTGACACTGCGCCATCTCGTCTGCTTTTATTCATTGCTTAAAACGCTCCTCCTCTTCATCATAATTTACGCTAGGCTTTTCAGGACAGAACTCGAAAAGTACACATTTGGATTCCTCGGCAGTCAAGACAATGTCCAGGTTCGATTCCCAATCGTTATAGTTAGGGACGGTAAGTTCATTTTCTTTAAGTATTACAGCTAGTGGGTTGAAAGCCATTTTGAAAATACCTGAGAATCACAACGATCACACACTTTAGATTTTAAAATTTATTGTTTGAGTATTGATTCCTCAAACAATAATTTTTAAAATCAACCAACATCTCAATACATCGAGAAAATCACATGCCATGATAGTGTGGACGTATACGAATTCTACATTTGTAAGAGAAGGTTTTACCCATTAATTTTATTATCTTGTCAACCTAACTTTTTGATAAATAAAATTAATAGTTGGTTCCTCTTTGGCCCTACAAATAATAGCAGTGACTCCGATGGGGAGGATACTATTATTTGCATCTAAGTGTTTAACATTACACGATACTAAGAAATTTATCTCGGATTATGTGTCGTCCGATGGGGAAATCACATGCTCTTAAATAACTTCCTATAATCATGTCTGACCTAGTGATCCGCAGAACAAGCTCATCTGATATGGAGGAAGGCACTCAGAGCCAACACACAAGCTTGTTCGTATCATATGCCAAATTAGTAATGGAGGCTATGGGACTCTTAGAGTCCCTCTCCTACATAGTTATTTATAATTGAGGAATTTTCATGCATACACGACAAGCATATAAACTAAAAGCAATAAACAAGAATAAACAATTTTTTCCAACTATTATGACTTTAGTCTTCAATATGTCTCCAGTCGTGTCGTCACCTCGCCTGCTCCTCCCTCTACATGCATAAGCCAACATGAAGAGATCTCCGAGCCGAGATAAAATGCTATTTAATTTACATTCATCGATCCTATACTCCACAAAGGAGTGTATATCAAATCTAGCTCGAAAGTAAATCAAAAGCGCGACAAAACAGGTGCCGTATTTAATTACAAAAATCAAATACCAAATTTAGCCTCGTTAACCCCTGAAGATTCAAATAATATTACATACATGCACAACCAATCACATACACACAATTTAGCCATAATAGTCGGATCTCGTGCCTACAACTAAAGAGTTAGCCTATGCATATTCTACTATTATTCGGCAAAATAAAATACATGATAAAGTGGAAGGGGAGCTAGGTGAGAGAATCTTAGTGAGAGAAGCTCCACCTTCTCTCTAGGATTCTTGGTGCTCCGGTGGTGGAAATTTGCGGTGCTCTCCTTCTCCGATGGCTTCTCCGACGGCTAACCGATAGTTGGAGGCTGTGGGGTGCATTTTGGGTGGCTTCTACAGAGGGTGGAGGTCATTCTCAGAGGTTTCAAGGCATTAGGAATAAAGCTAAGTGGTTCTTTATAGTTTTTCTTTGCTAAAATGTGGAGTTTGTGTGGTTTTTGAAGCTTCTGATGAGCTTTTGGTGTTTTCCGGCGAACTTTGCCAGCTCCGGCCATCTTCTCCGGCTGATGGAGGTCATTCTCAGAGGTTTCAAGGCGCTAGGAATAAAGCTAGGTGGTTCCTTATAGTTTTTCTTGGCTAAAAAGTGGAGTTTGTGTGGTTTTTGGAGCTTCCGGTGAGCTTTTGGTGTTTTCCGGCGAATTTTGCCGGCTCCGGCCATCTTCTCCGGCCAGGAATAGGCCAAGGCTCCCCCCCAACCAGGTGCCACGTGGTTGGTTCATGGGTGGGCGGCAATCCACTAAGAAGGTGAAAGAAACAAGACATGCAATGAGGTGAGCTCTCATTGGGGGAATTGGGTGGCTATTGTCCTTCCCAAGGGGCAGCTGTAATCATCAGTCAAAATGACCAAGAAGAAGAGGAATTCCAAAGGTTTTTCAGGTCAAAAAGGAGCTAGGGATGTGGCAAGTCAAGATGAGGTGGAAGAACAAATGTCCAATGAAGGTAGCACACCAATACAAGCAACCAATCCGGCCTTTGAAGTGGATAATGAGGTGGCTGATGAGGTGGCGTTTCATGAAGACCCAAGTGAGGAAAATGTTGCTCCTCAACACGGCCAACACCAAGAGGGAAGCATAGGAGGGCCGACCATGCCAAGAACATCATCGGAGGAGCTTTTACGGAGACACAAGTGGAGGAAGCAAACGGACCGGCTGTTGGAGTTCGTTATAATGATCATCTAACTAAAAAGAGATCTTGGGCAAGCCTTTTTAGAGACAATAGGAAGACAAAATAAGCTGTGATGTTGGATCAATATCAAGCCAAAGGTGAAAGGTTAGTTTTTGGTTATGAAGACATTGATAACATGGAAGATACTTTGGGATTTTGTCTTGTTGGATGTTTTATGGGGCAGCGACCGGACAAGAATGGAATTAGTTGGATGACCAATCGAAGGAGAGTTCCGTACAAGTTCTTTATGCATAAGAGCGGATGGATTATATTCCAATTCGAAACAGAGTAAGATATGGACAGCATGTTGAAGAAGGGACCATACTTTGTGTATAAGATACCCATTTTCATCAAAGTCATGCCACAATGTTTCTTGTTCGATGAAGATTGTAGGCTAGTGCCGGCTTGGATTCAAGTGCATAGATTGCCTCTAGACTGTTGGTCGCAAAAAGTCTTGAGTATGGTGGGATTGGAGGTTGGAAAACCACTCTATACCGATAAGTTGGCACGCACAAGAGAAAGGTTGGAGTATGCAAGGCTTATGGTGGAGATTTTGGCTTTCGGTGAAAGGGTCATAGAAGTGCCAATTACACTACCTACGGGAGCACAAACCAACCTAAAGATTGTCTATGAGATGCTATCGAATTTCTGTGACGTTTGTAAGAAAATTGGGCACAAAAATGGGCACTATAGAGGGGCTGATCGAAATGGATAGCAACATCAAAGGAATGCAAGAAGCCGACCAAGGGAGTACAATGCAAGGGCAAGATCCCAATCTACTCGAGGACGCGGAAGTACAAGAGGTAACACATGTACAAGGAGACAATGGCAACCTAGGCAACAACAACAACAAGCGCCAAATGACCAACAACAGCAAGATCAACCACAAATGCCGAATGAAGAGCATGACTGTGCGCAACAAAGTGGACAACAAGAAGTGCCGAATGAAACAGCCCAAGTTGATCAAAATTCCACGGCAATGGTCCTTCATAGTCCAATTCCTGTAGAGGAAGATTGTACGGGAATGTTTGGGCAAGAGGATGGGGGAGTCCCAAGCACTACTATCCCAAATTCACATCAAAATGCGGCTCCGGAGGTATTAAAGGAGAAGGGTACAACAGCTAGGGGTGAAGTCTCTCCTCCTTTGGGAGGGTCTTCTTTCCATCAAGGTGAGACTTCTATTCCAAACTTCCAATATTACAACAGAAGGGGAAAGCAAAATACAAGGACTACACGGGTGCGAGCAGCCCGCAATGGTGGACAATGAAGATTGCATCCTGGAACATCAGGGGCTTCCATCAGCCCCTAAAACATGGGGGTGTCCAACACCTCCTAAGGAGCAAAGACATTCAAGTACTAGCATTATTGGAGACAAAGCTTAAAGAAGACGATATTGAACCTATCATGCAAAGAAGGTTCCAAGGTATGAAGTGTGTGCATAATTTTGATATTTCTAATCATGGACAGATCTTGCTTCTTTGGGATGAGCAGCGGGCTGATGTGGATATTATAAGCAAGATGGAGCAATGCATTTATCCATATGTTCGATGTCGAGTTTTCAGCCGGGGTTTCTATGTTACTTTCATATATGAGCTTCACTCAGTATCCAACAGAAGACAATTATGGGAGTATCTCTTGGAGTGAGAGGGACTCATTTTTGGACCATGGATGGTTATGGGGGATTTCAACTCAATATTGTCAATTCATGAGAAACAAGGTGGCAATCCGGTCACAAATTATGAGATGAGGGACCTTCAAAGATTTGCTCATGGGTGTGAAATGGTGGACCTACGATCTATAGGTTGTAGATTCACTTGGTCTAAAGGTAATGGTGTTGCTTCCAAGTTGGATAGAGCAATGGTGAACTCAAAGTGACTTTTGGAGGATTTTAATGCTTATTCAGAATTTTCGGCCCCGGGATGTCTCTTCGATCATTATTGCAACACGGTTCACATCCTAGACAAGGAGCGACCAGCAAAGCCTTTCAAGTTTTTGAATATGTGGACTCTACACCAAGACTACAAGAGGCTAGTGGAACACTCATGGGCTACCCTGGTGCAAGGAAATGTGCAATTTCGCCTCAAAACCAAAATGTTCAGATTGAAGGCTGTTTTGAGGGAGCTGAACAAGAAGGGTTTTGGGCACATTTCGGAGAAGGCAAAGAGGGCAAATGTGGAGTTAGAGGAGGCACAACAAAGCATACTATCGGGTGGCTCCATATCCGTAAATTATAGTGACATAAGGAGGCGTGCAATTCTCTTATCAAAGGCGGAGAAGATGTACTATCAACAAAGAGCAAAGAGCACTTATTTGAGGAGCTCAGACAAATGCACAAAGTTCTTTCATGATGTGGCAAAAGGAATAACAAGAGGAATGTGATTATTGTGCTTACAAAAAGGAACGGTGAAAGAACAACAAGTATCAAGGAGGTAGCAGAGGAGTTTCTTGATCACTTTCATGGTATTCTTGGGCAATCGGAGGCTTGTTCTCCCTTGGATGGTGCTGCTCTCTCGGGGAGAAAGCTCAGTAATGCACAAAAAGACTACCTCATTCAACCGGTTGGGATGGAGGACATCAAAAATGCATTACATGATATTGGGAGTGAAAAAGCCCCGGGTTCGGATGGTTTTGGAGCCAAGTTTTTCACTTCCTCATGGGATATTGTGGGAGAGGATTTTTACGGTACAAGAATTCTTTGGGACATGTAACCTTTTGAAACAATGGAATCATTCTCTAATATATCTTGTGCCAAAAAGTGATCATGCAGATAGTCTTTCGGATTACCGCCCCATCTCTTGTTGCAATACTTTCTATAAGGTCATTGCAAAGATATTGGCAACAAGGCTTTCTATGGTGATGGGTTTCTTGATTGATCCGGCACAAGCGACTTTCGTCCAAAGAAGGAGCATTGGGGACAACATTTTTCTTACCTAAGACCTACTAAGGAAGTATGCCCGCAGGAGGATTTCTCCAAGATGTATGGCCAAGGTGAACTTAAAGAAGGCTTTCGATATGCTCAATTGGGATTTTCTTATGGAGGCGCTTGTTGGTTTTGGTTTTTCCCAACAGTTTTGTGTTTGGATTAAACAATGTGTGATAACAACGACATATTCTATATGCCTAAATAGAGGTGTTTATGGCTTCTTTGGTGGAAGAAGGGGACAAGGCAAGGTGATCCACTCTCACCACTTCTTTTTGGCTTATATGTGGAGGTCTTATCAAGGAGAATCAAGGATATATTTATGTCACCATCCTTCCATTTTCATCCAAGATACAAAGAGATGGGCATCACGCACCTCATATATGCGGATGATCTTATGCTATTTGCTAGAGCAGATTCTTCCTCTTTAAGGCTTCTTGCGGGCTGTTTGAAGGGGTTTGGAAATGAGGCGGGTTTAAGAGCAAATCCACTAAAATCACAGCTTTATATGGCGGGAGTTGATGGCAATACAAAGGCCGAATTGTTGGGAATCTTGGATTTTCAAGAAGGGTCATTTCCCTTTAGATACTTGGGTATTCCACTAGTGGCGAAAAAACTTCGAATTGCAAACTATGGTCCTCTTTTCGATGCGATTACAAGAAGGATAAGCAAGTGGCCGAAGCACTCTCTATCGTATGCGGGGAGAATAGAGCTTGTCAAAACGGTTCTCCAAGGAATAGAATGCTATTATTTTCAATGCTCTCTATACCGGGTGGAGTAATAGACAAGATCAAAGCTATTTGTATGGGATTCAAAGTATCCTTCAATTGCTTGGGACACACTTTGTATGCCAAAGGAAAATGGGAGATTTGGACTTCAGAACTTACTTGCATGGAATGAAGCTTTGCTTGCTAAAGTCTTATGGGATGTTCAATCAAGAAGAGATACACTATGAGTCAAATGGGTGCATCATCATTATGTGAAGGGGACTGATTTTTGGGCATGGAATGCAAGGGCTACGGATTACCCTTGATCAAAAGGTTGGTAGAAATTAATGAGAAAATCAAGCATCTTTCAAATAGTGAAGGGGAGGCAAACATGAGAATGATGGATTGGTTCGTTATGGAAAAGAAGGGTGTTGGAAAAGCCTATGGTTTCTTTCATGGTGCTAATCTAAAACCCCCATGGGTGGCAAACCTTTGGAGGCTGGAAATCATGCCAAAGCACCATTTTATTATGTGGCTCTTGATACATAGGAAACTTTGCACGGCGGATAGAATGTCATATAAGAATAACAAGACATGTCAGGTGTGTAGGCAAAAGGAGGAAACAATGGATCATCTCTTCTTTGAATGTCCTTTTGCTTGTGCGCTTTGGGGGAAGGTAAAACAATGGCTTAACATCAATTTTAGCTTCAACAAAATGGAGGAGCTACTGAATGGTATAAGAAGAAGATACAAAGGAGCTGGGAGGAAAGTCAAAGCACGATTTCTTGGCATCTCAAGTGTCATATATCATGTATGGACAGCCCGCAACAAGTGCAAGATTGAGGGGGTGCCACCTAGCATTGATGAAGCCTTTAGGAAAGTGTAAATTCATGTTCATAGGTTTGTAGACCTAACCGGACATGGATAGAGGAGCTGCTGTTTGGTGGAAGGAAGTTGCTGCCCAATGAGTTCTAATGGGTATAGAGGGTCTTAGATACCTCTATTATGCTCTTTGATGATGGTGCTTATGATGTAAATGTTGATTGATGCTTTGCCCACTTGATTAGGGCTGTTTTGTGTAGTCTTTATGATGTAAACCTCATGGAGGTGGCTGTGAGTTGAGGGTGAGTTGTGATATGAAACTGTGGGATGTATGGGGGCCTAATGGGGCAATGACCTCTTCTTTGGAGGCCTAGTCCCATGCCCCGTGTTTTGACCCGTGGATTGAGGCCTTAACCTCATGAAGCGTGATTTATACATATGTACCTTTTCCAAAAAAAAAATACATGATAAAGTGCAAAAATGTAACCGAATCCAAAACATACAAAACCGAAAACCTTGCTCTGATACCAATTGTTGGTTTCCACCAAGGGGGATTCTGGGTTGTGCATGGGAAACCTCTCCATATCCACAGATTAAAATTTTAATCCGAATGGAGACCTATTTCCCAAACAACTATCGAATCATTATGCTAACCGATTCGAGCGATCGCTTGAACAACCGTGTTGTTCTAGCGATCAATCTCGTACAACCAATTAGCCGTGGAATAGACGATGAATAGATTGCCGATTTTTGTGTTTATCATCGGGATCTAAGATAATTAATTAACACAATTAGTTAAACAATAATTAACAAGTAATTAATTATCGACATGAAATAATAAGATCAAATGAAAGGAACCATGAGAGAAGTTATACCTTCCCATTTACCTCGTGATCTTCTATTGTATGCCCCCTCCTTCTTGGACGTTGTGTGGGCGACGATCTCCCAAGAACCGAAGTCACCAAAGCCACCAACCAATCCCTTCACCTTGCGTCGAAAAACCCTAACCCTAGGGTTGCCGCCGGCCACCTCAAGGAAGAAGAAGAAGATGAAGGAGAAGAGAAGAGTTCTTCTTCTTCACTTAAACCCTAATCAACCTCCTCCTAGTCTTCCTATCCCACGACACCAAGCACACAAGGAAGAACTAAGCTCCTCTTATCTCTTCTTCTAAACCCGTGGCGCCAAGCACCACCAAGGAAGAACCGCTGCCCACCTCCTTGCGCCGGCAATGCTCCCTTCTCTTCTTCTCGCCGCACACCACAAAAGGAAGAGAAGAACTCTTCCTTTATCTAGTAGTAGCCAGCACCAAGAGGATGAGACGAGGAGAAAAGAAGAGGAAGAAAAAAGGAAGTGAACTTCCTTCTCCTTTCTTCCATCGTCGGCGTGCCCTAGGAGAGAGAAGGGAGAGGAGAGAGAGGAAGAGAAGAAGCTTAGGGTTGGATGATTAATTGGATACCTTGGTCTCATGACTCCATGGGTATATATAGGGCTAAAATAGGGATTATGAGGAGGAGTTGGGTCTTGGCCACCTAATGAATCAAGGCCCGATCCATTAATAAAGATCCATTCCACTAAAGGATCATCATTAATTTACCTCACCAACCCCCATATTTAAATATGGGCTCCACCTATTATGAGTACAAATATCTACCCTTGTTTAAGATATCGAATGCCCGTTAATTAATTAAATTACTGACAATTTCATTAATTAACATCTAACTCCTTGAGTAGTATCACTCAACCTTATCATCATGTCGGACCAAGTCCACCTGCAAGATTTAACATTATGAACCTTATGAGCTCCTCAAGGAGACATCATCAACCCGACTCACCAGGGCATGGTTTCCTTCTATAATCAACAGTACACCATGTAAATAATATTATTTCTCAACTTACCGGGCCTATCGATTTAACAAATAAATCTAACCATTGGTAAATCAAAGAAATAAATATTAAGTACATGTGCCCGTTATTATATTAGGATTAAGAGCATATACTCATAATAACTGAGGTCTGATTCAATTATAAAGTCAGTATAAATTGAATCACCTCTATGTCGGTCCTGCTCAATACACACAATGTGCACTAGTGTAATTTTATGGTCAAGACAAACCAATACCAAATTACACTACAACCATCCCGATGGTTTGTCCAAATCCATTTCGATTGTGAGCCTCTACTTATACTCTACAAGGAATTGATAACATGATCTTCTGTGTGACACCACACAATATGTTATCTACAATGTAAAGTATCAGACAATATGCACATACTAATATAAATATGCAAACAGTGATTATGTGATTCTCTTTCAAAATGTAGATGTCTATATAAAAGCAAGGTTTTTAGTATACATCCTAACAGATGCACCCTTCACCGACGATTGATTCCCCACTGAGCATCTTAGACTTAGATATCTAGAACACACATTTGTACATGTAAAGACTAGGTGCCTAAGTCATACATATTTCAATATTTATTGCTTAGATATTGTTGAGATTTTTTATGATTATCATTTGAACCGACTGGTTTGTTGCAATCAGTCATATAACCTAACCCCCATGCCCAGGTTTATTACAATCTGGTTAGAGTTGATGATTTAACCTACTCCACTAGAGTGGCTGGGAGAGACTTTAGATTCTCCCCTATAGTCCTGATTGATCGCCTAGGACTTAGATCCTCTACTTGTTCTTTCCTCTGCTACTCCAGCAGGGAACTACCATTTAGTGAACCCTACTCGCACATTACATTAGATACTATCCATATGTATTTTTTTTGGTAGAGTGGACTCCCACTGTCACTGAGTTTAGGTCACTATCCCTTCGAGTACAGGACCATGTTTTGTACAAAGTACTCACCACCTATAATTTGCCGATCACATCTCGAGATGTGCCTACTATACGTTCGTCTCTTCTCCTTTCTTCCTTTTTATTGCTATTTCTTCCTTGATGACTGACATACCTTACTAGGATCCATTGCATGATCCTGGACATACTGAGTGAGTATGACATTATTGGTCAGAGAGACATGCCCCTAGTCCATATAGAGGTCGATACTTAGGGGAGTCTGACATGGAGAGGAGGTGCCCCACCTGTAGGACTAGACATAGCACCTAGAGTTGGTGAGCCAGTCAACAATCCAGCCTATGATGTGATTTCAGACATCACTTTCAACTTTTTTGGATCCACCTTCACTCTGTCTGTCGATCAACGACTCACACGACTTGAGGAGTCTTCATCTATGATCTAGCGGTTTGTTTTTGATCTTTGTAATGAGGATCATGATTCAGTTGCCGAGGTTCATACTTAGATCACCATTGGATTCCATAGGATGGAGATTTGATTCGTTCAGTTGCTCCTCCACCTCCTCCTGATGAGACTTAGATTTTTTTATTATATTGACCAGACTTGCCTCGATTGATATTATGTTTTGGACTTATTTCGTGTGCTTGCACTCTGCCATAGGCATATTTAGCCTTTACTTGACTGATGCTGTATTTTGACTTTCTTATCTTGTTGTGCTTGAACTCTAGCTTAGGCATATCTTTATTTGACTTGATTTGCATCTGTTCAGTTAAATTGATTTTACCTAGAAATATATGTTTAGACTAGGACTTGGTTAACTTGATTGCTTACTTAATTTTTCAAAAACTTACTTTTAAACGTTAACTTAGTTTTTCAAAATCTTGCATTTAAAATTACTCTTAACTTAATGTCTTGATTTCAAAATTTACTTAGTTTCTCAAAATTCATAACTTACTCGTTTAAAAATCTACTTTGATAGACTTAGCCTAGGTCTTACCCTTAGAACAGCATGAACATATAGTTTTAGACAGCCGCATCTCACAAAGCACACTAGGCTTACTTTGTTTGTGATTGCAAAAACTTAGAAAGGTGTGAGATCGATCAAGTTAAGTTGTTCTTCTTTGAAAACCAAGCTGGATATCATTATTTAACTTGACTACTACTATATTTTAGGTAGAAAGTTAGCAACTAATTGTTAGACATTTTTAAGGACATTTTAAAATGATTAGGGCATGTTAAGGGAAGGATCAGTTTTTGGAAGAATTTAATTGCTTCTTATTTTTTCTTTCAAATTACAACATTCTTTTGAAAATCCTTGAACTTTGATGCTACCCAAGTTTCTCAGCGGCTAACTCATTGGTGATTTGTTTACGGAGAAGAGAACAAGCTCTGTAAGGTGGCTGACACGATTCCTCCCCAGAGATCTAAAAGAGAAAAGCAAGTTAGGAAGACGATCGGAGGAGTTTTGGCACAGTCACTCCGACGCTCAAGTCTGAGATGGATCAAAAGATGACTCGTATTCAGAATTAATTAGTGTTCTTGCGCATACCTCTTTGCGGGGTCAAAAATATCTTTTTATAGAGATTTGTTAGAGGATGCTACGTTCTCATGATTCCTTGGGTTTCATGGCAATTACCTTGCTGGGCATGGGTCTTTAATGGTGCATTTAGATAAGTTTAAGATAGACGTTTTTTCGTGGGGACATGTTTTCCATGTGGTTTAGCCATGTTTTCAGGACTCGTTGCTATTTTTCAGGGGGTGAGAGGTTTCATGGGCCTCTTGGTAAATGCAAGTTTTGATAGGGTTGCTTGTATAAGGAGTTCAAGCTTGGGGGGTTGAGTTTGAAGAGCTGAGCTATAACTCGGGGGGCCAACTTTGAAGAGCTAAGCTATAACTTGGGAGTCAATATTTGAAGAGCTGAGTTACTCAGTCATATCCTCAGGATGAGAACTCTGCTCCTGAATTTAGGTCGGGAGCTTGGCTCGGGCTGTCGGCCAAAAATTCTTAGCCTGGGGGCTTACGCGGAGTGATCAGAGCTGGGGTAGTGACTTGGATGAAGTACCCGTTTCATCTAGGATGACGTGACCTCCTTAGTTGGCTCGGCAAACCTTACCCTAACATTAAATGTGATTTTAAAATTATTTTTGAAGAGATTTCTTTCAAAATTATTTAAATATTTTTGAAAATATCTATTTAAAAATTCCTTGAAAATATTCTTTTTGAAAACTCACTTTTGAAAATATTATATTTAATTTTTTACAAAATGAACTTGAAATAGTTTTTAGTTTTTAAATGTGTTTTCAAAAACTTAATTGATCTTTAAGTTTAGATCTATCTCTAAGACACGATAGAAAATTTTTCTTGTGGTTAACAATGAATCCTAAGAATATGTTAGGTTAAGGGAAAGTCCTAATTAAAATATCAAAATCATTTCTTTGTAATATTTCTAAAAAATATTTTTGAAATTATTTTTTAAGGATAAAAAATATTATCTTTGAAAAATATTTTTTAAAGATATTAAAAAAATTATATTGAAAAAGTTTACTTTGAAATTGTTTCAAAACTTACTTTTAAATGCCTGAGCAGTTGGTGAAAATTCTTTTTGGCATCTGAATGTCATTTTTGAAATATCATGTAAAAAGTTTATACTTAAAAATATTTTCTTTTACTTTAAACATGTCTTAATATTTTAATCATTTCTCTCATTTAAAAATACTTGAAAAATGAATTTTTATTATGACTTGCAATCTTGATTGAAAATTGATTTAAATGATTTGTTTGACTTAGAAATTTTATAAAAGTGTGGAAATACTTAAATATTATTAGTTGCAAAATGTGAAAAGTTATATTTTTATGTGGCTTTAGAAATTGATTTTTGCCTTCAAAATATTATGGACATTTTTTTTAAAAAAATTCTATCTTTGAAATATTTTAACCCTTGCTTAAAAGTTTGAATTTCTCCTAAAAAATTGATCTAACTTTAACTTGTTCACTATGTTTATTTTACAATATTGACAATCATGATTGATTCTTGCTTATTATTTTTTTTTTATGAATGACAATCGATGAGGGTAAGTGTTAATGATTAAAAATTGTAAAACTCAGTAACCCAAACAACATTTACATGCATCTTAATGTTTACTTATTATGTTGTTGTTATTTCCTTCTCTAACTTTAATCAGATTATCATTCATCAAAAAGGGCGAGATTGTTGGTGTAGTTTGCACTAACGATCAAACTCAAGTTTTGATATATGACAAGTCGGTTAAAGTTAGATGTGATGTTGTTTAACCATGTTACCAAGTATACAGGATTGAAAGACTTAGGACTTAACACCAAGTTGAAGTCTAGGGCGGTTGAGTTCTGGCAGGAAGTCAAGTTGGGTATGCGGAACTTGATAACTGGCTGAAGCCCAAGTTGGTAGAGATATGATATGAAGTTCAACTGGGTCCACGAGACTTGACAGTTGGCTGAAGACTTGGTGGGTTAAGAAGCTGAGTAGATATGCAATAGTAAGTAAGGTAAGTCACTGGAGGAGTGAAATTCAGTGAGAATGAATCCCCGATAGGACATTAGGCATGGTCTAGCTTAGAACTATTTAGGAGCTCTAAGCTAAAGCCTTGATTAGATCAGGGTCTTGGGAAGATATGATCTAATTAATACTAACTTTATTTTGTCCTGTTTATGTTTGTACTAACTTTATTTTGCAAGGTATGTTTTGTTTCTGGACAAATATTATTTTGTAGGGTCTAAACAGCAAAGGTTACCTCGGATGAGTTGTACCTGAGTCATCTCCATGTTGATTGGAGGTGCCTCAGATGGGAGCCAAGGAGCCTCAACCGGCTAAGGGCGTTTTTGCGAAGTAAATGTTGAAGATAGAGTTGCAATTGTTGAAGGTGCCTCAGTTTGAAGGCAAGGCATATCAGTTAAGAACTAAGGCGCCTTAGTTTGCATGGAAGGCACCTTCTAGAGGATAAGCTACGCATACTTCAGATATGATAAAGTTGTCAGATATGAGGTGGCTCAGACGTCCTATAAATGGCCAACGATAATAAGAAATTATTCAAGCTACTCTAAGCCTTCCTCTAATACATCTTCTTGTTGTGACCTTGCTATTACTTGTGTATGGCTGACTGCTGCCGGAGGACCGACACCAACACTTGAGCCTAATCGAATTTTTTTGAAGTGTTGGGTAACAAAATTATTTATTGTACTTACATTATATAATTGTGCAATGTCAGAGTAAGGTGTTACACTGGTTCTATCTCTTGTGTATTCGACTATTCTACCAGGAGTTTACCGGTTGAGAAATTAGTGTGTTCGTCGAAAATGTCCAATGAACTTGGGTCTTGGATTAGGAGTCGTCGAAGGTTCGAACAAAGTAAAAACTTAACCATATTTTGACTTGTATTTTTTTCGCTTTACTTTTCACTACACACTCAAGTTTTATAAATCCAAAAAAGAGAATTTATTTTTAAAATACACGTAATCTACCCTCTCCTCTCACATTCAACGATCCTATGTTTTATTGCAGTAGCGAAGGAGTTTTCTCAGCATGGACGACTCCTTAAACAATGGAATCATATGTTGATTGAGCTAATTCTCAAATTTGATCATGCTCCATATGTTTCCGATTATAGGCCAATCTCATGTTATATGATTTTATATAAAGTCATCTCTAAAATGATGGCATCATAGTTGTCCAATGTTATGGGAAGTTAATTTGTTGGATCTAACGCAAGTGACTTTTATCCGGGATCGGTCCAGTGGTGATAACATCCATCTTGTTCAAGAATTATTGAAGAAATATGCTCGTAAGAGAATTTCACCAAGATGCATGATTAAAGCAGATTTGGGAAAGGCTTTTGACATGGTAGATTCTTATATATGTGCTTGTTGGTTATGGTTTTCGCTAACATTTTTGTGGATGGATACATGAATGCATCACTATTGTCTCCTATTCGCAGAGCCTTACCTGTGTTCAACAGGGCCTGAAGCGAATACTAAAAAGTGTCACCTTTTGTGGTAATAAAAAGTGGTTGTCGTCACGTGCGATAACCATCGCACTGCCCGATTAGGTCAAGTGAGCAATTGTAAATTACTGGTCCATGTTGTGTATGATAGCCACCCCGAGAATCAACACACACAATTAGGTCTCGCGAACAACCGCCGTAATACTATTGCGTGATTAGGATGCACTTGGTGTTGTGTATTATAAGATGAAGAAGAAGGTCGGAGAAAAAGATTAGGATTACCTCTTGTTCGGTGGATTCGTGGAAAGAACGCAGGAAAAGAAATCACGTACAAAGAAAAGTCGTGCATCAGTGCATGCCTCGAAGCCATAAGAATAGAGTTTAGCGGTCATTTAGCCTCTTTTTAGAGGGGTGAGGGAAGATTCATTAACGGAAGGGGAATGGAGGGGAATGAAGGGAAAGGGAGAAGTAATGTATCTATATTCCTCTTATTTGGAAGGGAAGGTTTATTTACGTAACATATGTTACAATATTATTTGGGAGGGAAGGAAGAATAATAAAGGTTAAATATATAAAGTTATAAAATTACCCTCACTTTTTAAAATTGGAGGAAGAGGAGATGATGGAGAAGGAATAAAATTGGAATATCAATGTTTTTAGTGGGGTGTAAGAAACTCTTCCATTTCATGAGTAAGGAAGGTTAAAGCTTACCTTTCCTTATCTTTCCTTTGCTTAGCTCACTCCCTCCCAAATAAAGTTTAAAGTTCCCTTTCCCCTTGTTTACCATTCCCTCACCACCTCTCAAACATAGGGTTAGGATCCATACCTTTTATTTTTTTTGGGATATAATTAAAAAAAATATAAAAATGGGTCCCTTCCTAGATTTCTCCCAGATGTGGTTGCCTCTTTGGCCTCATGGAAGGTATGGCCCCGCCTATTCGGTGAGTCTCAATGGTGGATTACATGATTTCTTTAGTGGAAAAAGAGGCTTGAGACAAGGCATCAACCTATCTCCCCTTTGTTGTTTGGACTATGTCTAGAGGTTTTCTCATGTTCATTGAAAGGAATCTCATTACATCCTGCTTTGCATTATCATCTGATGTGTGCGGGTATCTAGCTCACGCATCTAGCATATGCCAATGTCCTCCGATTGTTTGCAAGGGCGGATACTTCGACATTGAACCTCATTGTGGGATGTTTCAAGGATTTTGGAGACATGGTTGATCTTAGGGCTAACCTATTGAAATCTAACTTATATATGGCCAGAGTTGATGAGCATCTGCTTGAGCAGATTCTTCACATTACCAAATTTCAACAAGGGTCTCTTTCTTTTCAATATCTTGACATTCCATTGGCTACGAGGAAGTTACTCGTTGCGAGTTATGAGACACTTTTGAAGTAATATCGAAGAAGGTGACATCTTGGCCGAAGTATACTCTTTTGCATGCGGCCGGTTAGAAGTGGTGAGATTAGTACTTCAAGGCATTGAATGTTATTGACTATCTATAATTCTGATGCCTAGTTGGGTGATCGACAAGATTTATTGTATTTATGTTGGATATTGGGTCTTAAAAGACCAAATACAGTTTTGCAAGGAAAAAAGAGGGTGACATCAATCAATGAAAGTTAGAATTGATTTCAAAAATAAAATTTACGTTTACGTAGATGAATCTAGATTATTAATTCGCTCAAAACCGATTACGGGTGAATGAGAAATTAATTGTTTAAAGTCAACGCAAAAATAATTAGAAGGAAGTAGATGGAGAATAGTCCCACATCTATATATTTCAAGAGTGTTTGCTTTCTTATATGTGTTGCTGTGTTAATGGAGTTAACAAAAGAAAAATACAGGTGTTCTCTTCTCACGGGCGAGTAGTGATGGGAAAATAAACCCTTGTATGGCTTAGCGGTTTCCCAAGCAACCACGGGGTCGAACATGAGAGACCTCTCTATGTCTACAGATTAAAAATTTAATCCGAATAGAGAACCGTCTCCCAAACGACCATCTCGTCGTCGTGTTAATTAATTCAAGTCACAACTTAGCCAAAACTAAAATTAAGGCCTTGTAACTTTCCGAATTAATCAACCGCGAAAAAGACGATGAATGGATCGTCGGTTCTTGTGTTTGTTATCGGGGTCCATGACATGATTAATAATCGATATTAATTAACATATAATTAAACTACGACAATTATTCAAGACACATGCAATGATAGACAAGATCAAAGCAAGAAAGTAACATGAAAACAAGAGGAGCTAGGGAGAGGTATACCTCGCCTTTTACCTCGTAGTCTTCTACCTTATGACCCTCCCTTCTTGGACGTCGTGTGGGCGACTAGCTACAAGACGCGGAGTCACCGAAGGCCCAGAATTAACAACCTTTCTTCAAGCTTCTTCCAAACACCAAGACAAACCCTAGAAGCCTAGGGTTTGCTTGCGCCGACCACCTCCCACCTCTCCTTCTTGCGCCGCCGGCCACCTCAAGCTCCAAGATCTGGCCGGCCACAAGAACGCACCGAGAGGAAGGTAAGGAAGATGAAGAAGAGGAAGGAAAAGAGAGAACAAATCTCCTCTTCCTCCCTTAATCACCCACAGCCACCACCCTCTTCCACCTCAAAACCGCCAGCAACCAATCAAGGAGAATCCCTTGATTCCGGCCGCTGACCACCTCCTCTTATGGCTGTAACCTATTCCTCCCTTGAAGAAGACACCAGCCACTCGAGAGGAAGTGATGGAAGAGGAAGATGATGAAGAAAACAAAACCCAAGCTCTCCTCCTTCTTCTTCTTTGTTCTGGTGGCAAAACACCACCAATAGCTGCCTTTCTCTTTTGCTCCACTGGCTCCTGCTATCTCAGAGATTGCTCCAGCCAAAAGTGAGAGGAGAGGAAGAAGAAAGCGCTGGAGAAGAGGTCTCCTCCTTCCCCTTCTTCTCTTTGTTGCCGCCGGCCTCAAGGAGGGCTGCCGTAACCCTAAGAGAGGGAAGGTGAGAGAGGTTTTGGGTTTTTGGCTTTTGGTGATTAATTGGATTAATTCCTCGATTAATTGTGAATTAATTAGCCTTGTATCATGACTCATATGGGGTATTTATAGGCTAAGGTAGGGACCATGAGGAGGAGTTGGTTCTTGGCCCGCTAATGGATCCAAACTCGATCCATTAATGGAGATCAATTCCACTAAAGGATTCCATTGAACTTTCTCACCAACCCCATATTTTCATATGGGCTCCATCTATTATGAGTCGCCCATCTCCCCATGTTTAACATATCGAATGCCCGATAATTAATTTAAATTACTGACAATTAAATTAATTATCCTCTTGATCCTTGACTAGTACCACTCAACTTTTTCATCATGTCGGACCATAGCCCACTTGCAAGATTTGACATGACGATCCTTTTGAGCTCATCAAGGGGGCATCATCATCCCAATTAACCAGGACACGGATTCCGTCAATAATCAACGGCACACCATGTAGATAAAATTATTACCCAACTTACCGGGCCTATCGATCTAACAGAATAGATCTTGCCTATTGGTAAATCAAAGTAATAATAATTAAATACATGTGTCCGTTATAATTTCGGGATTTAGAGATCGTACTCCATAATATAAACCGAGGTCTAATTCAATTTATGAAGTCAGTACAAAATTGGATTACCTCTCTTTTGGTCCTAATCAATGCACACAAAGTGCACTAGTGTAATTCTATGGTTAAGACAAACCACACCTAATTACACTACAACCATCCCGATGGTTTGTCCAACTCCATCTCGGTTATGAGCTTCTTACTTATACTTCTGCAAGAAGCTTGATAATATGATTTTTTGTGTGTTACCACGCACCATGTTATCTTCAATGCAAAGTATGAGACATTTTGTGCACATATTAATATAAATATGCACCGTGTGATTTTGTGATTCTCTTTTAAAATGTAAATGTATTTTAACCAAAAGCAAAGCTTTTAGTATACATCCTAACAATCTCCCATTTATACTCAAAGACTTTGCTGTTTTCAAAATGCCATACATCTGACCCCTTGATCCTTTACATGCCTAAAAGCTCTCGCTACTAAGGCCTTAGTGAAAAAGATCTCCCTAGGTCATCCTCTGATATAATCTAGGCAACAACAACTATTCCTTATCAGGGTGGTACTTGCGCTCTATGTGTTTACTTGCCTTATGGACTCGTGATTCCTTCGAGTTTGCAACTGCACCATTTTAATCACAATAGAATGTGATAGCCCTGAGCAAACCAGGAGTCATATCGAAGTTCATCTTGAGATTCCTGAACCATATAACTTTCTTGGCTGTCTGAAAGACTGCCAATCGTCTAGCTTCTATGGTAGAGTCCATCACGTAGCCGCTGCACAACACTCTCCCATACAATGGTTCTACCTCCTAAAAGTAAACACAAAACCCTAAGGAATTCCTATATTTGCCCCTATCTTGATTGGAATTTTGTATCCATATATCCCTTAGGAGATTGGTTTGCCCGGTAAACTAGCATATAGTCCTTAGTCCTTCTCAGACACTGATATATGCTCTTTCTCGCAATCTAATTTCCTTGACCTGGGTTACTCCAATATCTGTTAATCCATGCCCATAGCACAATAGATATCTGGTCTCGTTTTTAGCATACATGAGGCTTCCTTTAGCCGATGCTAAAGGAACCGCCATTACCTGCTTATCTCCTTTGATAATTTAAACATATCTCCTTAGATAGAGTAACTCCAGATCTGAAAAGTACAAAACTTTTTTTTGGAGGTATCCATGCTAATAACAAGTTAGGACAACGTTTTTGTATGAAGCTTGGGATAAGTACATCATCCTTGTCTGGAGATCCCTTAGATCTTTGATCCCCAAGGATGTGTCTTACTACTCCCAAGTCCTTCATAATTGTTTGGACAACCATACCCTTATGTCTGACAGTATTTTGTTATTGTTGTCAATCAACAAAATATTATCTACGTATAGTACAAGAATACCACTTCGTTTCCGTCACATTCCTTATATACATAATCTTAACCGTCCTTTGAACAAATCCATATAACTGGATTTATCTCTTCAAAGCGGTTGATCCTCGTCATAGGTCTAGGGATTTAGTTCATGTTCACTAAGGACCCAGTCCATAGACTCTCCAAGAACATGAACCATATACGTTGACTAACAACCCTCCCACTACGATAAGGTATCGCATGTGTATCTTCTGTGACACAAGGTGCAGTGACTCATGGTATTCCCTTTTGTACAGTTGGTACTAAGGTCAGAATGCCCCATATTTGTTTTACTCAGAATAATTCCACTCATGGACTTGTGGTATATTACATAGTCCTTTTTCTAAAAAAAATAGTCATTCGTTCCAACGAACATCCTCTGATTTTTAGGACTATTAAATCACCTTTTGTTCCCCTAAGATAGCCTATGAACATCTGCACTAGATTCCAACTTATCAGTGTCTCTCTTCAGCATATGTGCTGAGCTACCCATAATCTGAACATGCTTAAGCTTTCGCTTAGTCTACATTCCTATGGGTCTAGAGACTACTGACCTAGATAGTATCAAGCACATACACCGTCGCATCCAGAGCATATCCTCCGAACAACTCTGGCTCATCTCAGAGTAGCTTATCATTTTCCTAACCATTATTTTAAGAGACCTTTTTCCTTCTCAGTGTTGCACCGTTCTATTGGGCCACCCCGGGTGCAGTGAATTGGGATCGATTCCCAATTTCTGACAAGTGAGTCCTACAACTATCCCAAGAGGTACTTGCCAGTACGATCTAATCGTAATATCGCCATACTTTTACTTTGATGTTTCTCCATATCAGACTTGAATTCTTCTATCTCATCAAAGTTTTCAATCTTGCAGTACATCAAGTAAATGTACTTTGACCTTTGAATGATTTTTTATAAAATAAATAAAGTCTTTAAGACTAGCTCTATCCTAAATAGATCAAGAACCTATACTTATCAAGTTAAATTAACTCTTATATACCTTTAGCTCTATGCTTTTAATAAATAGCCCAATTGGGTCATTAGCCCAGTAGATGGCAAAGGCCCAAATAACACTGAGGCCGTTAATTTAGTAAATCCTTTCTCTGTTAAGATTCTTGGCATCGTGATTCAGGAACCAGTCGCCGTCTCCGACCCAACTTCTAGGCTTGCCCCGAACCCTGTTGCTCTTCTAATAGATTCTTCCGACCAATGAAAGAAAAGGTAGACCGATGGGTGGTATCAAATGCATGCTAAAAAGCGTAAGTCAGCGAGAAGATAGATGTGACGTGGAGTTGAAATATCTACACGCAGTGGATAAGTGTTTGGCACCTACTTGGCGGGGTCCACAGAGCTCCCTCGATGGTACCAAGTGGTTCCACTCCGCGCGGCCGTCTCGTCGAGCGCGCGCCCTCCCGCTCGACCTTATCTTCTTAATCCCGAATCGTGATGCACCGGGAGCATCCGCAGCCGTCCACCTGGGTTCCGTCTGTCTCTGTTCCACTCAAAGTTGGACCTTTTCCGATCACCAACCGCGAGATCAAAGCGAGCGAGGGAAGAGTGCGGAAGCAGGCGGCTCTTCTGCTAGGGTTTTTGGGAAGGAAGAGTAGTGGTTGGCGCTGGGGAAGAAGAGGTTGACTTTGGGGCTTTTTGTCGACGGAGGCTCACCTTTGGTGCTTTGATTTCCTTTGGATGATCGGGGAGAGAGGAGATTTTGCCGGGAGGAACTATGCGGAAATCGTTCAAGGACTCGCTGAAGGTTCTGGAAGCCGATATCCAGCACGCGAACACTTTGTATGTTCTTCTGTGGCTGCTAATATCTGTTTCTTTCTCAGTCTGTTTTTGGTGTCGGTGAGGGTTAACTGCGGCGTTTGATTGTCTGTGTGGATTTCTAGTAATAGTTTGGTTCTTTTTAAGTGCTCCTGTTGTTTTCCTTAGAATTCAAAGCGAAGCCTGTCTGATTAGGCATGTTTAGTCTTCTTTAGCCCTTTTTTTGTGTGATTATATTAGAATAAATTAATTAAGTTTTTAATTAGATTTTTCTGATGATTTCTTGATGTGGATGTTGAAAATATCTTTTTTTCACCTGCATTATAAAATCCCCTAACTTTTGGGTTCTGTTAAAAGTTGATCATGCTTGGTGTTCAGTATTCTTTGAGCTGCTATTGCTATACTGCTTTGTCCTTTTAAATTTGTCAATCTTGGCTTGTATTAAATGCAATGACTACCTTCTCGACCTTTTTTGGAGGAGGGAAAATTCCTTTTCTCTTGCCTACATTCTTCTTATATTTCTTTCAATTCGCAGGGCTTCAGATTTTCCAACAGAGTATGATGGTGCATGTCTTCAAATGCGTATGTCATACAGCCCAACCGCTCACTTGTTTCTTTTTCTAGTGCAATGGACAGATTGTAGCCTGGCTGGGGCACTTGGACTCTTGAGAATTATGATATACAAGGTCTCGAATTCAGCTGAATTGCTGTACAAGATTTGAAAATGCTATCATATTCCCAATTAATTACCTCACCTTTTGATCTGTGTTCTTCATCAAAGAACTCACGTTGTACAGGTTCACGCTGATGGCTCCACAACCATGTCAACTTGTGAAAGAAAAGCTACCATTAGAGAGTTTTACGGTGAGTGCACCGCAGCATCTTACCGATTGATGTTGGAGAGACTTTGTTCTATTCTACTTTTAATCATTTTGGTGCTTATTTGCAGCTGTGATTTTCCCTTCTTTGCTTCAACTACAAAATGGTATCACTGATATGGAAGACAAAAAGCAAAAGGCAGTATGCATGGAACGATTTAGGCGAAAAGATGAGGAAGAAAGGAAATGCTTCTCTGAGATTGATGCTGAAAGAGAAGAGGAATGTGGGATTTGCATGGAGTTGAACAGCAAAATTGTGTTGCCCAATTGCTGCCATGCAATGTGCATGAAATGCTACAGAGAATGGTAAAAGTCTTCAGTTTATTATTATTATTATTATTATTATTATTATTATTATTATTATTTTATTTATTTTTGCTTCTGCGGGTTCTTGTCTTGTGATACAAATTTTTGTGACAAACCTTGGATGGCGACTTAGACAGGAAGTGAAAATTATGAGCATGCCAATGTGGACCCTTAATATCATGTAGACTTCAGGTTTGCAAACATAGTTTCGCAAGATGCACCAACTGAGGGCTGTCAAAATGCACAACTAATTTCACTATTTCCTTGTCATTTGTGTTGTTAGTAACACACTTGTTTCTGTCACTGCAAACCTTACTGCCCTTATGAGGGGGAGTTATTGATTGTTAGCCTCTGCCCTTGCTTCAATCAAGGCTGTATGTTGTATGCTTCCAGGTAGAGAATGATTTATGGCATAGTCATGGAGGCTCACTAATCATCTCAGATAGGAGACTACATCCCAATTCTAGTCTCAGTCCCAAGTCTAAGCATGTCATGGTTGAGACTTCAAACTTCAAGGGCCCTCATAACTTCAGTAGAGAAGGGGAGGGAGATGATTACAATGGAAAAATATCGTTGTTTGGTTGGTCTAGAGGCAATATGAAGGAATCTGATGTTCTCAGAGAGATCAATGGTTAGATAAGGAATCTTCTCTAACTCGATTGTGGTACCTTGCTGGTGTGGCATACAACAAAGGTAGTCATAGTCGGACAACACCTTGCCTGCAAGGGCGGTTGCTGTCCCCTAGGCTCTTGCAACATTACCCTTATGAATGAACCAGCAACTTTGGTAGCTAACCCAAAGATATTTTTTATTCATATATCGAGATCTTTGGATCATTTGTATTCGTCCCTTGAAAGACCCTCCCACAATCTTTTTTAGTTACAGAACCTATGAGATAAGAAGCTTGGAACAAATAAAAACTACCACTCACTTTGGTGTTCTTTTCTTCGATTGTAATTTGTAATTAGTATTATACTATTCTTATATTGTAGAAGCGAGAAAATATTCATTTGTTCATATGCTTTTTCATAATCTCATTCAATTAATCATCAAAAGATTCAAACTGTGGTACCTATCTAGAATTTTAGAAATCTATATATTAGATCATCTGTATGCATTGCACTTCCTTCAAAAGCCAAGCCGACCAAGTTCATAGGAGCATTTACATACAAACCAATGTCATAAACAAGCTTGTAAATCAACCTCTGAGATATCCTACATACCTTTTTTTGTCTTAACACCATGCTCAACAATTCCATTGGACTGTGAGTTAGATAAGCCTACTGGTTCAACTTAATCTGTTTAGAAAACTTCTGTGAAAGCCTACATTCTGTATTTTCATACTTGTGTTTCTTTCATTTCAGGAACTCACGCTCACAGTCATGCCCCTTCTGCCGCGGGTACCTCAAGCGAGTGAACTCCGGCGATCTATGGGTGTTCATCGGAAACCGAGATACAGTTGACATGGAAACTGTGACGCGGCAGAACATTAGGCAGTTAATCTTGTACATAAAGAAGTTGCCCATAGTTTTTTCAGATTCCGTCTTCGATTCCTACGATTCTCACATTAGGTGACTGTTGCAAACAACGCAGTGCCAAATTTCCAGCAATGTCATTTGCTAGTGGTTGTCCGGTCAATTAGCTCATTTGATCTTGTGCTTTGGAGGTCATTCCAATTTGAGTTTGGGAGAAGCTGCTGCTACTTTTTAAGCAGCTGATCGACTTCGATAACTCATTGAAGCTCTCTGGCACTGTGTAAAAATTATTGACGAAGTCTGTCTGTCTGTAAATAAATATCTATCTCGGTGTCAAACACTAAACACTATTCAGTGCAAGTGGCATTGCTTGATGAATTCTTAAATATTTCGATGCATTAATTTGCACAAATTTTGACTTTTAGCGTTGATTTCTAGTTATATACATATAAATACTCTTATTTTTAATTAATGGAATGTTCCATGTGCACGGTTTAATTAATAAATTTTAAAATTTGAAATTTATTATATTAAATTATTTTTATTAATTTATTTTAATTTTATTGGAATCATGTTAAATTAATTAAAATAATTTTAAAATAATTGTAGTTATTATTTAATAGCTTGTATACATTATAGTTAGTTTAAGTTATAACGGTAATAATGATTAAATGAACTTATGCAAATTTCTAAATCCAGTATATTTTTTTATGTTATCTCTCTGGTTAAATTTATATACGAATGTATATTTTCATTTTCTCTTGTTTATATCTCTTTATACATAAATTTATCATTTTCTTACCTCTTCTCTTTCTCCCCTCTCTTTATAAATACATGCACCCTCTTTCTCTTTCTCCCCTCTCTTTATAAATACATGCACCCACTCTCTATATGTATACATGCGTGCATAAATAATTTTAGGTATGATATAAGCCATATATTATTCATATCAACTCAATATAAAATTTAGAATCGATTTTTCTAATTACATTTTAACAACTCTAGAAAAATTGAAATAATTAATGACTAGCATATTTTAAGTCATTGTAACCTTAGGAATGTACAGGAACTAAAATGGATGTAATTCTGGCAAACCAAAGAATCGATAAAAAAACTATGTTAGGCTTAAAAGGATGGACCTAGAGAGTTTCAATTATATTCATTTCAGTTCTTGTGGATTTTTGAGGTTGTAAGGAGTTTAAATATGTTATTCATTATTTATTTTGGCTATCCAGAGGTGTTAAAAATAAAATAAGGAAGAATCGATAAAAACCCCATATTGAGTTTAATATGAAATCATATTAGGTCTAACATGGATTTTTTTTTGTTGATTCTTCAGTCAAAATTCACTGATAGACATAGAGAGCTCTGGTTGTAATTATTTTAGTTCTTGTTTATTTCTGAGGTTGCAAGGAATTTAAATATGTTATCCATTGTTTATTTTTGCTGTCTATAGGTGTTAAAATGAAATAAGAAAAAATTAATAAAAAAAATTCACGTTGGGCCTGATATAAAATTATATTAGGCATAACGTGCAAGTTTTTGCAAATTCTTGCTTATTTCATTTTAACATTTACAAAAAAGCCTAAATAAATAATAAATAGTATATTTATACTCCTTGAAACCTCATAAATTTACAAGACCTAAAATGGTTATAATCAGAGATCTCTTGGTCGAATAATGAATTTTGATCGAAACTCTTGAGCATGAGTACATTACCAGTAAATCGAATACCAGATCGATTGCGAAATAAAAATAACTGACTTATAGTAATCAGAGATTTCCTTCTTGCTCTGCTTTCCTCTTTTGCTTGCTTATTGTCACGAGAACGTCACCGAGGACCGATCCCAATTAGCCACAAACCAAATCCCTCTCTTGAGTAATGCTCCTCCTTCTTCGTCTGTCTTTGGATTGCATTTGGACGCATCTTTTAAGGAGAAAATGTCTCTTCCTCTATCTCCATCAATGGAGGTATTAAACGTTCTTGCCAGTAACGCCAACGTTGGAAGATGAAGAGGAAGAGATGCCTCTTCCTCTTCCGCAACTGCCTGCAACGCCAACATCTCCCACTCGTCCAATTCTATCCATATAGGTCATCCAGTCACTAAGACTATGTAAGAAAGTCACAAAGACCATATAGGAACATTCAATTCATACTCCAGGGAAAATGGTTCATGCGACAGCAAGCACACTGAGCAATCACTGCTAAGAAAGTTGTTACACTTAACTTAGTTGCTCTATATAACTAATCAGAGACATCAATAACTTGCCTTTACCCGAGATTAAACATTTACATCAATATGAACATCTCTAATCCCTCATATGACAACTATGTCAAGAGCATGTTCAACATCTCAAATCAATACATTTATTCACAATTACATTTTTAAGTACTTAACAAAAAAATGTAACTGGTCGCCCAGTGAATAAGTATTACAAATGTAAATCAATTTTAATCTTCCTTTTCAGCTATAATCTATTCATTCTAATCAGTCGCTTTCCTAGTTATGCTTCATAGACCGAATCATCCATAGTCAATAGGATACACACTAAAGTAGCAAACACTGATTAAAACTTCAAGTAGACAGCTAAATAGTCACTTAGGGTAAGATTGAGATTAACTTATAATCTCAAGGGTCTCACATAGTAGAGAAGCAGGGATCCATTCTCCTACTACCCTTATTGTCGCTATAGCACATGTGGTATGAATCACATGCTACGATGTTTTTCTCTTTACCAAAAAGAGTGCATATTTTTCTCAAATGTTTAATATCGTACAGATTTCGATCTAGACATACCTAATGTCTAATCTGAATTCAACTTATGAATTCTAATCTGGCTTTAAACAAGTTTAGTAAATGGTGAGTGCATTTACTTCGATCATTACATAAACGATCTCATCTTGATACAAAAATCAAGGCGATCTCAACTTATGAGTATGTCTCTATTCACAACTACATAAGCTGTCTTATAAGTAATGGTCTTATCTCTATTTATACTTAACAAATAGAGACGATTGTCTATGTGAGTGGACCAATCTCAGCCTGCCAACATGCTCATCGAGACTTTTTCCAAATGTAACAAATACATTTACACTGAATAGATCATGACATTTTATTTATAACAGTCTTTACAATGTGTTACATCTTGCGTAGTCCCAAAGACTTCACATATTCATGAAATGACTCTTTAGTCAATGGCTTAGTAAAAGGATCTGCAAGCATTGCTCGGGAAGGGATGTACTCAAGAATTATCTTTTTCTTGTCTACAATATCCCTTACAAAATTGTATTTAATTTCTATATGCTTGCCTTTGCTGTGATATTTAGGATCTTTGGAAAAAGTTATAGCAGCTTGATTGTCACAATTCACTGTAACAGGGCTCCCACTATCCTCAACAATCTTCAAATGCTTTAGGAACCTTCTCAACCAGACAGCTTCTTGTACAGTCGCTGCACAAGCCACATACTCAGCTTCCATTGTCGACAACGCTACACAAGCCTGTTTCTTGCTGTTCCATGAAATGACACTTCCATTCAGTAAAAAAATATAGTCAGATGTGGATTTTCTGTCGTCAAGGTCCCCTGCCCAATCTGCATCTGTATAGCACTTTAAGCTCAGCTTTGGTCCTTGGAAGCAGAGACAATAATCTGCTGTCCCTTTGAGATATCTGAATATCCTTTTTACTGCTTTCCAGTGTCTCGATCCTGGGTTTGACTGGAAACGACTAACTAAGCCAACAACATAGCTTATATCAGGACGAGTACACAACATAATGTACATCAAACTACCCAATGACACTAGCATATGATCTTTTCTTCATCTCGGCTATTTCTTCAGGAGTCTTGGGAGACATACTTTTGCTCAGAACAACACCTTTCACTGTAGGTGTATATTCAACGTTGTAATCAAACATATTGAAGTGTTGTAGTATCTTAGTGATATAAGCTTCTTGGGACAAACCCAAAAGTCTTTTTGATCGATCACGAATGATCCGTACTCCTAAGATATACTCAGCTTCTCCCATATCTATTATGTCAAATTGTGATGAAAGCCAAGACTTGACATCAATCATAACCTTTAGGTCACTTCCAGCTATTAATATATCATCAACATATAATGATAAAATGACAAACTTTCTTTTATCCTTTCTTAGGTAAACACAATGATCCCTCATTCATCATTTTGAAACCATAGATAAAATGGACTTCATTGAATCTTATGTTCCATTGCCTTGACACCTGCTTTAGCCCATACATAGACTTCTTAAGTCTACATACTTTATTCTTTTGGCCCTCAGCTATATAACCTTCTGGTTGTATCATATAAATTTCTTCGTCAAGATTACCATTAAGGAAAGCCGTCTTTTACATCCATTTGATGTAATTCTAAGTCATAATGCCGCTACTATAGCTAGGATGACTCGTATTGACACAAACTTCACAACTGGGGAGAATGTCTCTTCAAAATCAATACTCTCCACTTGGGTATATCCTTTTGCAACCAAACGAGCTTTTGTACCGGACTAATCGACCCATCCACTTTCCTCTTAATTTTGAGAATCCACTTATTCCCAATAGCCCTGCGGCCCAGAGGAAGATCGACTAAATCCCAAACTTGATTCTTTCTCATGGACTCCATTTCCTCATCCATTGCAACTTTCCATTTCTCCTTAACTGAGCATTTCAATGCTTCCTCAACCGTTTGAGGTTCTTCATCATCAACTGGGAGAATCATTAATGCCTCATTTTCCAATGTCAAACCTTCTCCGAGGAATAATCTTACGATTACTTCTTCGCAGGTTTGACTGTTGAGAAACTAATTCATTTATAGGCCCTTTACTCCCACTAGGTTGACTAGATTCAGGTATCCCCTGTGATTCTTGATTTGTTGATAGAGGAACAATATCCTCCTCCTCTATTGTAAATAGAGGAGTTGATTTATCAACTTCACCTCTTGTTGGGAACTCAGTTTCGAGAAAAGTAGCATCTCTTGACTCAATTTCAGAGATGGTTCCATCTGTTGGCTCACTAATAAAAACATAACCCTTAGAAGTATCAGAATATCTTACAAAGATACACTTTCTACCCCTGGGTCATAATTTTTCATATTTGTGAGTCTTGTCATGAATATAAGCAGCTGACCCCTATGGTCTCAGATTACTCAAATCTGGTTTTCTGCCTGTCCAAAGTTCATATGGAGTAGATGGAACAGATTTAGAATGCACCCGGTTAAGTATGTAGGTTGCTGCCAATAATGCATCTCCCCAATAGGAAATAGGCAAATTAGCTTGATCCATCATTGACCTAACCATTTCAAGAAGAGTTCGATTTCTTCTTTCAGCAACTCCATTTTGCTATGGGAGTTCCAGGGATAGTTAACTGTCTAATAATCCCTTTCTCATTACATATTGTCTTGAACTGATCAGACAAATATTCACCTCCACGGTCAGTGCGTAAGGTTTTAACCTTACGTTCCAATGATTCTCAACTTCGTTCAAATAACGATTAAAGCAATCTAATGCTTCAGATTTATAGAAATCAAATACACATGACCAAAACGTGTGAAGTCATCAATAAATGTAATGAAATATGAACTACCATTTCTAGCCTTCATGTTCATCGGACCACAAATATCCGAATGAATCAATTGCCAATGGTGAATCAGCCCTAATAGCCTTACCAAACGGTTCCTAGTTGCTTTTCTAGCAAGGGCAATGCTCACATATAGAACAAGTCAACTTTAGCACGAGTGCCGAGTAGACCCTCACTTGCTAATCTATTCATTCTTTCTTGTCCTATATGTCCCAATCTAGCATGCCAAACTTCATCATTAACATCAGCATCACTAGTAAGAGCAATGTTTGAAAAACAACCATTATTTCCATAATTAACATATGGTTCTACATCAAGAACCATGAAATCGTTTGATATAAAACCATATCCAATT
Organism: Boesenbergia rotunda; assembly: GCA_024364735.1. Classification (NCBI taxonomy): domain Eukaryota; kingdom Viridiplantae; phylum Streptophyta; class Magnoliopsida; order Zingiberales; family Zingiberaceae; genus Boesenbergia; species Boesenbergia rotunda. The sequence continues at coordinate 121,529 of JAGFNQ010001726.1, forward strand.
AACACAGAGTCAATTTTAAGTTCTACACGATGACTGTAAAAATTCATACAGTAACCCAATTCAAGAAGACAATTCACAGAAACCAGATTCCGGTCGAATATCAGGAGCATACATAAGACATCATGCAGAAACAATATACGCCCACCACGAAGGTTGAGTTTGCAAGTGACAATTCCTTTGACTTCAATTCTTGCATTGTTTCCACATATATCCACTATTGCCAGCTGGTACGCGACGATACTCCACGTACGGTAGCTCGATCACGAGCTACATGGTTCGTTACTCCTGAATCTATAATCCACAAAGGATAAGAATCAGCTAACAATACTGAACTAGCAACATAATGTTGGTGCAGACAGCACCCAAGTCGAACCTTGGTTTTGATAATGGCAAAGGGGGTCAAAAGTTAAGATGTTATTTTATCTAACATGTTACTTGAGTGTGCAGATTGAAGTCCTAGAGAAGGACTGCTAGGCACCTAGCGAAGGACTGCTAGGCATCGAAACCCTAAGACCTGGTGAAGGGCTACTGGGCACCTAGCGAAGGGCTACTAGGAGTCGAAGACCTAGCGAAGGGACTGCTTGCGGTAACGAAAGACCTGGCGAAGGACTGCTAAGGGCACCAGGCGAAGGAACTGCTTGGTAACGAAGACCTGGCGAAAGGGATTGCCAGACCAGCGAAGGATTGCCAGGCACCAGGCGAACAGGATCTGCTTGGTAACGAAGAACCTGGCGAAGGATGGCTAGGCACCAGGCGAAGGACTGCTT
>JAGFNQ010001726.1:140278-180176 GCA_024364735.1 Boesenbergia rotunda
CGCAACTGCCTGCAACGCCAACATCTCCCACTCGTCCAATTCTATCCATATAGGTCATCCAGTCACTAAGACTATGTAAGAAAGTCACAAAGACCATATAGGAACATTCAATTCATACTCCAGGGAAAATGGTTCATGCGACAGCAAGCACACTGAGCAATCACTGCTAAGAAAGTTGTTACACTTAACTTAGTTGCTCTATATAACTAATCAGAGACATCAATAACTTGCCTTTACCCTAGATTAAACATTTACATCAATATGAACATCTCTAATCCCTCATATGACAACTATGTCAAGAGCATGTTCAACATCTCAAATCAATACATTTATTCACAATTACATTTTTAAGTACTTAACAAAAAAATGTAACTGGTCGCCCAGTGAATAAGTATTACAGATGTAAATCAATTTTAATCTTCCTTTTCAGCTATAATCTATTCATTCTAATCAGTCGCTTTCCTAGTTATGCTTCATAGACCGAATCATCCATAGTCAATAGGATACACACTAAAGTAGCAAACACTGATTAAAACTTCAAGTAGACAGCTAAATAGTCATTTAGGGTAAGATTGAGATTAACTTATAATCTCAAGGGTCTCACATAGTAGAGAAGCAGGGATCCATTCTCCTACTACCCTTATTGTCGCTATAGCACATGTGGTATGAATCACATGCTACGATGTTTTTCTCTTTACCAAAAAGAGTGCATATTTTTCTCAAATGTTTAATATCGTACAGATTTCGATCTAGACATACCTAATGTCTAATCTGAATTCAACTTATGAATTCTAATCTGGCTTTAAACAAGTTTAGTAAATGGTGAGTGCATTTACTTCGATCATTACATAAACGATCTCATCTTGATACAAAAATCAAGGCGACCTCAACTTATGAGTATGTCTCTATTCACAACTACATAAGCTGTCTTATAAGTAATGGTCTTATCTCTATTTATACTTAACAAATAGAGACGATTGTCCATGTGAGTGGACCAATCTCAGCCTGCCAACATGCTCATCGAGACTTTTTCCAAATGTAACAAATACATTTACACTGAATAGATCATGACATTTTATTTATAACAGTCTTACAATGTGTTACATCTTGCGTAGTCCCAAAGACTTCACATATTCATGAAATGACTCTTTAGTCAATGGCTTAGTAAAAGGATCTGCAAGCATTGCTCGGGAAGGGATGTACTCAAGAATTATCTTTTTCTTGTCTACAATATCCCTTACAAAATTGTATTTAATTTCTATATGCTTGCCTTTGCTGTGATATTTAGGATCTTTGGAAAAAGTTATAGCAGCTTGATTGTCACAATTCACTGTAACAGGGCTCCCACTATCCTCAACAATCTTCAAATGCTTTAGGAACCTTCTCAACCAGACAGCTTCTTGTACAGTCGCTGCACAAGCCACATACTCAGCTTCCATTGTCGACAACGCTACACAAGCCTGTTTCTTGCTGTTCCATGAAATGACACTTCCATTCAGTAAAAAAATATAGTCAGATGTGGATTTTCTGTCGTCAAGGTCCCCTGCCCAATCTGCATCTGTATAGCACTTTAAGCTCAGCTTTGGTCCTTGGAAGCAGAGACAATAATCTGCTGTCCCTTTGAGATATCTGAATATCCTTTTTACTGCTTTCCAGTGTCTCGATCCTGGGTTTGACTGGAAACGACTAACTAAGCCAACAACATAGCTTATATCAGGACGAGTACACAACATAATGTACATCAAACTACCAATGACACTAGCATATGATCTTTTCTTCATCTCGGCTATTTCTTCAGGAGTCTTGGGAGACATACTTTTGCTCAGAACAACACCTTTCACTGTAGGTGTATATTCAACGTTGTAATCAAACATATTGAAGTGTTGTAGTATCTTAGTGATATAAGCTTCTTGGGACAAACCCAAAAGTCTTTTTGATCGATCACGAATGATCCGTACTCCTAAGATATACTCAGCTTCTCCCATATCTATTATGTCAAATTGTGATGAAAGCCAAGACTTGACATCAATCATAACCTTTAGGTCACTTCCAGCTATTAATATATCATCAACATATAATGATAAAATGACAAACTTTCTTTTATCCTTTCTTAGGTAAACACAATGATCCTCATTCATCATTTTGAAACCATAAGATAAAATGACTTCATTGAATCTTATGTTCCATTGCCTTGACACCTGCTTTAGCCCATACATAGACTTCTTAAGTCTACATACTTTATTCTTTTGGCCCTCAGCTATATAACCTTCTGGTTGTATCATATAAATTTCTTCGTCAAGATTACCATTAAGGAAAGCCGTCTTTACATCCATTTGATGTAATTCTAAGTCATAATGCGCTACTATAGCTAGGATGACTCGTATTGACACAAACTTCACAACTGGGGAGAATGTCTCTTCAAAATCAATACTCTCCACTTGGGTATATCCTTTTGCAACCAAACGAGCTTTGTACCGACTAATCGACCCATCCACTTTCCTCTTAATTTTGAGAATCCACTTATTCCCAATAGCCCTGCGGCCCAGAGGAAGATCGACTAAATCCCAAACTTGATTCTTTCTCATGGACTCCATTTCCTCATCCATTGCAACTTTCCATTTCTCCTTAACTGAGCATTTCAATGCTTCCTCAACCGTTTGAGGTTCTTCATCATCAACTGGGAGAATCATTAATGCCTCATTTTCAATGTCAAACCTTCTCCGAGGAATAATCTTACGATTACTTCTTCGCAGGTTTGACTGTTGAGAAACTAATTCATTTATAGGCCCTTTACTCCCACTAGGTTGACTAGATTCAGGTATCCCCTGTGATTCTTGATTTGTTGATAGAGGAACAATATCCTCCTCCTCTATTGTAAATAGAGGAGTTGATTTATCAACTTCACCTCTTGTTGGGAACTCAGTTTCGAGAAAAGTAGCATCTCTTGACTCAATTTCAGAGATGGTTCCATCTTGTTGCTCACTAATAAAAACATAACCCTTAGAAGTATCAGAATATCTTACAAAGATACACTTTCTACCCCTGGGTCATAATTTTTCATATTTGTGAGTCTTGTCATGAATATAAGCAGCTGACCCCTATGGTCTCAGATTACTCAAATCTGGTTTTCTGCCTGTCCAAAGTTCATATGGAGTAGATGGAACAGATTTAGAATGCACCCGGTTAAGTATGTAGGTTGCTGCCAATAATGCATCTCCCCAATAGGAAATAGGCAAATTAGCTTGATCCATCATTGACCTAACCATTTCAAGAAGAGTTCGATTTCTTCTTTCAGCAACTCCATTTTGCTATGGAGTTCCAGGGATAGTTAACTGTCTAATAATCCCTTTCTCATTACATATTGTCTTGAACTGATCAGACAAATATTCACCTCCACGGTCAGTGCGTAAGGTTTTAACCTTACGTTCCAATTGATTCTCAACTTCGTTCAAATAACGATTAAAGCAATCTAATGCTTCAGATTTATGAGAAATCAAATACACATGACCAAAACGTGTGAAGTCATCAATAAATGTAATGAAATATGAACTACCATTTCTAGCCTTCATGTTCATCGGACCACAAATATCCGAATGAATCAATTGCAATGGTGAATCAGCCCTAATAGCCTTACCAAACGGTTTCCTAGTTGCTTTTCTAGCAAGGCAATGCTCACATATAGACAAGTCAACTTTAGCACGAGTGCCGAGTAGACCCTCACTTGCTAATCTATTCATTCTTTCTTGTCCTATATGTCCCAATCTAGCATGCCAAACTTCATCATTAACATCAGCATCACTAGTAAGAGCAATGTTTGAAAAACAACCATTATTTCCATAATTAACATATGGTTCTACATCAAGAACCATGAAATCGTTTGATATAAAACCATATCCAATTAACACAGAGTCAATTTTAAGTTCTACACGATGACTGTAAAAATTCATACAGTAACCCAATTCAAGAAGACAATTCACAGAAACCAGATTCCGTCGAATATCAGGAGCATACAAGACATCATGCAGAAACAATATACGCCCACCACGAAGGTTGAGTTTGCAAGTGACAATTCCTTTGACTTCAATTCTTGCATTGTTTCCCACATATATCCACTTATTGCCAGCTGGTACGCGACGATACTCCACGTACGTAGCTCGATCACGAGCTACATGGTTCGTTACTCCTGAATCTATAATCCACAAAGGATAAGAATCAGCTAACAATACTGAACTAGCAACATAATGTTGGTGCAGACAGCACCCAAGTCGAACCTTGGTTTTGATAATGGCAAAGGGGTCAAAAGTTAAGATGTTATTTTTATCTAACATGTTACTTGAGTGTGCAGATTGAAGTCCTAGAGAAGGACTGCTAGGCACCTAGCGAAGGACTGCTAGGCATCGAAACCCTAAGACCTGGTGAAGGGCTACTGGGCACCTAGCGAAGGGCTACTAGGAGTCGAAGACCTAGCGAAGGACTGCTTGGTAACGAAGACCTGGCGAAGGACTGCTAGGCACCAGGCGAAGGACTGCTTGGTAACGAAGACCTGGCGAAGGATTGCCAGGCACCAGGCGAAGGATTGCCAGGCACCAGGCGAAGGACTGCTTGGTAACGAAGACCTGGCGAAGGATGGCTAGGCACCAGGCGAAGGACTGCTTGGTAACGAAGACCTGGCGAAGGATTGCCGGGCAAAAGTCCAACCGGAGGAGCCGGTTGGCAATAGGTAAATTCTCCTGAGAGGAGTAGGTGAGGACGCGTTCCCCGTCGAGGGAACAGTAGGCGTCGGTTCGACCTAGGGTTCCATTTTGGAGACCCAAAGTCAGAACCAAGACAGCTACGGCTGTAAAATTCACTAACATTCTTGCTTTGTTTTGTTTGGTACTAACCCTGGATGCAGGACCGAAGGAACGAGTTTCTGCAACTCAGAACGCCCCAAAGGAGAGGGGCAGATAGCTGGGCAGGGCCGCCCATAGGTCCCGGCCGCCCCCAAGGTGAAGGCAAAACAAGTTGAGCAAGAAAACGCTTCGGAAGCTCACTGGGCCAGGCGCCCCCAAGCTCCCGGGCGCCCCCGTGGTCCCGGGGCCCCGGATGCCTGATAAGTACCATTTTGTTGATTATTTTAATTGTTAAAATCCATGTTTGACCCATGTTTTACTTGCTTAATTGTGATTTTACCCTAGGTTTTAGGACTTCCTCTTATTTTGGACTTAATTGCAAATTTACATATTTTTGGATTATTTGGCCACTAAATTTTTGATCTATTTTTGTAGGCATGAAAGGTTCATGGACCTAGGGCATACTGGGTCAAACTTGAGTCGGAAGTGGACCCGGATCGAGTTATCAAGCTTTGGATTAATCCGGGCCGTCCGATTCAAAAGCGGCTAGATCTGAGCCATCTGGGACCATCTGAAGCCATCCAAGCTAGGGTTAGGGCTGATCAAACACTCTGATCAAGATCTGAAGGTTTCATCCCAATCAGAGCTCATTCAACCGTTGGATCAAGCTCAGAGGGCTCTAGATCGTCCATTCAAAGATGAGGTTGATCTGGACCATCCGTTGTAAATCTGGAGGATCCGAGCTACCACAAGGCAGATCCTGACCCCTGATCATCATCATTAAAGTTTGGATCAAATCAGAGCAAGATCAGCCATTGGATTTTCTCAATTCAATCTGAGCCGTCCATTGCTAGCTACTTAATCAAAAATCTGCCCGGACTTCTCCTCATCGCGTCTTCGCCATTTCCTTCGTAGTTCTTCATTCTTCTTCTTCTATTCTTCATTTTTTCGGCAATTTCTTTAGTTTGAAGGCGTGACCTCCTCAACTTTGACCTTGGATCAACATCTGAATCATTGGAGGATAGATTTGTTGGAGATTTCAGCTCAAATTGCACCGGAACAGGGCTATTTGAGGGTTTCGGCAGTCTGCAATCCAATCCCTTGAATCTCATCCGCGAGCCACGTCCGACCATCTGAGCCGTCTGTAGGGGTTCTCAGGCGAGCTCAGATGATTCTCAAATCATCACCGCACTCCCAGCCATGGAAATCGAGGAGATTGGATTGAGTTTCCCCAGCCAAGTGCAGAGTGAGCTGGATTTGAATCGCAGCGCTGTTTCCAGTGATTTGCGGAGCCGAAGGGGTTCTTGGCTTGCCCTTGTGTGACGAACAAGGTGGTTTTGAGCTCGGGAAGGGTTGAGGATTAGTTTTCCGTAGCTAATTTCATTGTTTCTAGCTGTAATTTTCGAATTCTGCTTTAGTTTCGTTTCTGTCTTTGTATCAGATTAGTTAATTTCGTTTACTGAATTGTTCCAGCTTAAATTAGGTTTCAATCTTCAAGTTAAGTAGTTAATGAGTTTGTTTAGTGCAAAATCGCTTTTAATTCAGTTTATTTTCTGTTTTCCAGCTTGAGTATCAGAATTCCCTGTTTTTCTACATTGCGCATCAGCCTTTGTTCTGAATTTCAGTTCAGTTCGAATTCAGTTCGTTTCTGGTTTAGTTCCTGGGATTTAAGTCAACATTTTGGTAGCTAATGAGTTTGATTTGAGTTTATCAGCATTTAATTTCAATTCCCCAGTTTTGTTCAATTTTTTCTTGTTGCGTGCCAAGTCTTCATCACGCGTATCAGTTCAATGCCTGCAAGTTTCAGATTTCAGTTCTGAATTTCTCATCAGTAAACCTAGCTTCTCTGAATCATTTCTGAACATTAGAATTGTGAACTAGATTTTAGTTGATTGTTGTCTTCGAATTTAATAAGAAGCTGCATTCCTGCACATAAATTCTGAATTCCTGCGTTTCTGCTCTACAAACCTGCGTATCAGTTTTTTTTTTCAGCATCTGAACTTTGTCTCAAGTAATTGATAGTTCTTCACCTGCATTCATATATTGTAGCTAGGCTCATTTACAAAGATTTAGCATCAGTTTCAGCGTTTGTATCAGCTTGTTTGCATCTGCAGACTAAATTTCAGCCTGCCGATTTTGTTTTCAAGCACTCCATTTCTTTATCTTTGCGTATCAGATCTCTGATTACTTCCTGAATTTTGCATCAAGCTAGCTAGTTTTATTTCCTGAATATACATGGTAACTAGTTCCATTTAAATGGCACCTGATGTCAGAAGTTGCGCATCAGATTAATCTGAATCCAATTCCATTTCTGCAATTTGATTTCGCTGCATGAATTTCAGACCATTTCTGCATCTAATTCAGATCACTTCTGCATTTGTTTCAGTTCATGTTTGCATTCTGATTTCAGCTCATCAGAGAGGTGGAAAGTTAGTGAATTATTGTAATTGATCTCAGCTTGTTTGTGTGTTCTTGTATGCTGTTGTTGCTGCATTCCATGTTTTCAGTTCTGCATCTCAGCCATTTGAATTCCTGCACATCATTTCTGATTTTCGTGTGTTCTGAATGGATCAGTGTTTGGCTGTTGATTCCTTCATTTAGTCTTGCATATTTCTTCCCTAATAGCTTGGTTTCCAAACTGAATTGATCAGCTTTAAATTCTGAGTTGGCAGTTATAGGTTAAGCAATTAACATCAGTTTTGGCACATAGGCATCCTTCATTTGCATATCAAGTCTATTTAAAACCTTCACCTTGTATCAAGCTAAGTTCGGCTTTAAGGGATAACTTCTGAAGGTTCAAAACCAACTGTAGTGCGCTTTTCCATTTGAGTTGAAGTTTGATTTCCTGAATTTTGCAAATTTGTCTTAATTGATTAAGTTGTTAATTGGATGAGTTGTTAAGTGCCAATACTTGGTTAGTTCATGAGTTAGGTTTCCTTTATTTTCATTGTCATTTCATTTCTGAATTGAAAACAAAACCCAGATTTTATTTGAAACCCAAAAACATAAACGACACATAAATACAAGCTCGAATCACATGACATCAACTAGTCCCGAGGAAAAATACGACCTGTGGCCCCTTTACTACGCTTTTATTCCTTGATTGTAAAAAGGGTTTCCAGCATTTTTATAAATATTCTAAATTCTGATGGACCCACACATTTCGTGACAACATAACCTAGTATTTCGGGTTCATCAAAATTTTTGGCGCCGTTGCCGGGGAAGCAACTAGTTGATTTGTTTGATTTTTGCTTGTGTGCTTATAGACATATCATTGGGTTCTATTTTCTTTTGCTTTATCTTTTGTATACGGTTGCTGCTATTTTTCTTGTTTGTTTTGTGACAGGGCTGTAAGATCAAAATGTTTTCACCAGAGGAGTATACAGAGCTCAAAGATGCACTGGTGGGGTTAAAAAATGTGTTTAAGCACTGGAATTCCCAACTAAGACACAACAGTGATTCATCTACTTACCAGCAACCATGTCAGCAATTTCAGCAGCAAAACCAAGCTTTTCAGCAATCCCATTTGAATTTTCAGCAACCAAACTTTCAGTTTCAGCAAGGGTGTTTAGATAATCAGAATTTTTAGCAACCACCCTTCCATCAAGTTCAACCAAACCAGTTTTTTCAGCCACCATTACAACAATTCCAGCAACCACAACAATACCAGCAGCCATGTCAGCAATTTCAGCAAGATTTTTAGCATCTTAACCAAAATTTTCAGCAGCCTTTTGTAAGTTTTCAGCAAGGAAATAATCAATTTCAGCCTCAACCTCAGCCATGGCAGCAAGAATTCCAACCTATACAGAATTTTCAACAACCTCTTCAATATTCATAGCCATACGATCCAAATTTTCAGTTTCAAAACTAGAATTTTCAGCCCACTCAAATTCAGTTTTCACCACCACAATTTCAACCTCAGATCCAAGAATTCCAGGGCTACAATTTTCAGCAATCTCCACCAACTTGTGAACCAAATTTTCAGCAGTTTAATCAGCCTGTGCAACCATTTGATCAGCCCCCACAGTCTCCATTTCAGAATGCACAGCCTACTCTTGGTCTTCAGCAGCCTTATGTTACTTTTCAAGACCAACAAGAGCTTGAGGCTCAACAACAAAGGTTTGGGGAAATTGTGCAACAAAGAATTCAAAACCTCAGAAGGCAAATGGGACAATTGGCTAGTGATTTGAATCAGATAAAAGCCCAAAGATCAGAACAGTTATATTCTCAAGATACTCTTAATTCTGAGAGCCCCGGAGTTGGTTTTATATCAGTTCAAGGTGACCCTAGTGCATGGCCAAGTCCTTCTTCAAGTGATCTTGCAAATTTGGTGGAAGAAGAAGAAGAAATCATTAAAATCAGGGCACCTACAGCATGCATTCCTCCGGAGATTCCTACTCAAAATCCATTTCCAAACTTTTCAGCTCAAGAAGAAGATTCTGAAGCTCAACAGGACCATTCTCATCTTTTATGTTGTGATGATAGTGTTATTGAGGGTCCTAATTTTTCTGATATTGTTGTTGCAGATATTACAGAAGGAGCATGCATAGAAGATGATTCTACAGGTGTAGGGGATTGCACTAAGCCCCAGGGACCACCAACAGTGATGGATACATTAGAAGATTCAGAGAATGAACCAGAAAGTGTAGGGACTTGCATGGTGGAAGCAAGAACCCAAGGATCACTTGCTTTAGTTGATTGTCCACCAGAACCTGAACCTGAAGTGGAGCTTGAACATGATCAGGAGGAGAACACGGATACATCTACTCCTGTAGAACCTCCAGGTATTCTTCAGCACGCTCAGGTAAGTGTTTCTCCTCTTTGTTCAGAAAAATTCAGCGAGGCACCTATAATTGATGTTGTTTGTTATGATGAATCTCTTGATACATCTTTTGTGGATATGGATTGTGAAAATTTTTTAGAAGTGCCTGAAATTGATGTTATTTATTGTGATGAATCTCTTGCTATATCTTATGCCGAGGTTGAATGTGAAAAACTTATGGAGGTATCTGAGATTGATTTTATTGGCTGTGACACATTGCTTGATACATCCTTGGTAGAAAATAATTGTGAAATTTCTATTGAAGTGTCAAAAATTGATTTCTTTGTTTGTGATGAATTTTTGGATGCATTTTTTGTAGAAAATAATTGTGAAAAATTTATTGAGGCACCAAGAATTGATTTAATTGGATGTGATGCAGTTTTGGATACATTTCATGCAGAGACTGAATTTATTTCATTTCTTTCTGACCCTGCACGCTTGAGAGAGGTATTACATTATTTTGCAGGGTCCAGAAGACTTCAGGAGTAGGTGCTCCAACTGAACAGACTTCAACCTCCTGTAAGGACTTCTAAAAGACATAAAGAAAGAGGAGATGATTTTACTTTAATTCGAAGCACTCCATTCCTTCAATGGATTTTGAACCTAAATCGCCTTCGGCCACCGGAGCATATTTCTGCAAAGTTCAAGTGTGGGGGAGTCCTAATTCTCCCAGCCACCCACATTCCTCCACTACCACGATGGAGGCTACTGCTTGATAGACTCCGTCCATCAGAAATAAAGGGGAGATTGTTCTTTCTTGTATTTTCTTTTATTTCATTTTTCATTTTCATGCTTTCTAGAATTAGAATTTTCCCTTAAATTGAGTCCTTGCTAATAAATGCATGAGTAGAGTAGAATGACTAGGAGTCATTGTAAATACCTTGTTATTTCTTTTGTCACTTTTTCTTGCATAACTAGGAATAAATGTATCCCTCTAGGTTATCTTTATGTCATTTTAGAATCTCTTGGAAAATAAATTAAATTTGGTTGTTAAAACTTAGGGTTTGAGTTCATGGATGAAATCTTGGATGCTTGAGTACTACTTTTCTTTAGATTCTTGATTGAGGATTTGAGATGAATTATTTTTGCCTAGTGAGAATTAGCCTTATATTTGTGACACACATATGTTATTGTACTCTAGAACTTGCTTAGGTTCTTTCAAAATCATATTTCAATGATTGGATCACATCTATAGAGGCTAATCACTTTGTTTACCTTTCCATATCAATTTTGGCAAAAATCATGTTCATTCCATTTGTCTTTACTTATTTCCTACTCTTACCCTCACTTTTCTATGGACTTGTTGTTTGAAATGTTTCTTAATGCTACTTTGCCCGAGGCGGACAAAGATTCAAGTGTGGGGGAGTGACTAGTGTTTGGAAAGATTGGTATCAAAGAGGCACTTCATTTGAAAAAAAAAAAATTTCATGTGCCAAGTGAGTGAGTTTGGTGTCAAGAATGAGCAAGAGAGATGGAAGCAATTGGAGATCTAGCTTCCTTATCATATTTTGAAGATTCAAGTGGCAAGCAATGGAAAAATCTGAAAAAAATGGCACACCAACAAAGAAAAAGAAATCTGTGCCATTACAAAGAAAAAAATCTGTGACAAGTGAAGAGAAAGGAATTATGTGCCAAAGTGAGGAAGATGCTATGAAGGTGTTTCGTCCACTCTTCTAGAGGATGATTTGCAAGCAAAGAATTTGAAATGCAGTAAAAGAAAATCTGAGTTAAAGTGGAAAAGCAGTGGCCAAGGAGAGTATCAAAAGATGGAATTTACAAGCAAAGAATTCAAGGAAGAATAGATTATTTCGATTACAATGGGCACAACTTAGTAGCAATTTCAAACTGAAATTTTGATTTTGGAAATCAGAGAGGCAGTGCCGAAATCAAGTGGAGCCCTTATGAAGAAAATCTGCAATGGAAATATTGGTATGCAAGGCAAAAAGAAGAAAATATGCTACTTGAAGCTGCATTTTTTTTTTGTGCCAAAGGTGCTGATCAGTCCAATTGAAGCTCACGATACTAGGAAGGCTGATGAAGTTGGGATTGGCACTGAATTGAAGCCGAACACACAGCTGGAAGGATGAATTGCAGTTGAACATAATCAGATCTGAATTGGAGTATGACTACTGAACAAAAACAGCAAGGTATCAAGCTGCTGAGATACTTCAACTTCAAGTTGCGAGTAAGCTGCAAAGTTCTAAATCTCTTGAAGGATTAATTGTGAAGCTGAACTGAAAAAAAAATTCAGATTGGTAGTGTTCCATGAAAGCAATTTCTGCACAAGTTTGGTATCAACTTGAACTGAAATCTGGTTTATAGGGCTATGAATCAAGGTAACAAAGTGTGGCAATGCATCCAAAAGTATTGATTGCAACCCATGCTGTTCAAAACAGAAAAAAATATGGATGCAATTGTTGATCAGTGCAGAGAAGCAAATGCAATGTAAGGGCTGAAATTAAACTTGCTGATCAGAATTGTTGAGTGGAGTACTTTCAGTGCTCAACTATTCCTATATGCTAACTGATGTGTAGAAACCAGAGACTTAAAATGGATTCAGTGGAGCTGAATTTGAAGCTGAAAAACAGTTCGGAAAGAGAAAGAAAAACAGTTCGAAAAAAAGAGAAAAAGAGAAGGGAGAAGCAAAATGGCACAATTGGAGTTTTGGCATTGTAATTTTCCTCATCCGAGTCCATGCTTTATCCCATTTCATTTCTGACTTTACTAGAGAGAAAGGAAAAGAGGGAAAATCAGGAAAGAAGAATGGAGAAAGAAAAATGGCACGCAATAGATAAGAATTGGCACATTGAGAACAAATGGAGTTTTCTTCACCCAAATGAAAAGCATTATCCAAGTTTTACTCCATCACACTTTTGAATTCACTAGAGGACTGTCAAGGGGGCAAAGCACATTGGAAACATACTTGAGCACTCAAGTCTTCCACTTTATCAATTTTTCCATTTCCTTGATTTTTACTCCATTTCTTACCATTTTCCATGCTTTTATTTGTTTTTGTAGATGTTGATCCTAATCATGAATAATGATGGAGATTAGATAACAAGCAAGCCTATGGTAGTGCAAGAAGCATATGTATTTGAGTGAGCTCTACTTCCATCATCAACTTAGAACTTAAGAAGAGAGCCACCCAAAATTTTCCTTGAAAGGCTAGTGATTTAAATTCATCTCAATGACTCATGATGGATGAAAAGGCTAAGTTGTTGATTTAAGGACAAGATACTAATCCATAGAGCCTAGATTTTTGAGAATTGACAACCTTAGGTAATTTCTTTTCATTTGCTTCTAATTATGCTTAAGAAATCTAGGGGATACTTATTTAGTAGTTTCGCGAGACGCTCAAGCTTAAGTGTGGGGGAGTTGATAAGTACCATTTTGTTGATTATTTTAATTGTTAAAATCCATGTTTGACCCATGTTTTACTTGCTTAATTGTGATTTTACCCTAGGTTTTAGGACTTCCTCTTATTTTGGACTTAATTGTAAATTTACACATTTTTGGATTATTTGGCCACTAAATTTTTGATCTATTTTTGTAGGCATGAAAGGTTCATGGACCTAGGGCATACTGGGTCAAACTTGAGTCGGAAGTGGACCCGGATCGAGTTATCAAACTTTGGATTAATCCGGGCCGTCCGATTCAAAAGCGGCTAGATCTGAGCCATCTGGGACCATCTGAAGCCATCCAAGCTAGGGTTAGGGCTGATCAAACACTCTGATCAAGATCTGAAGGTTTCATCCCAATCAGAGCTCATTCAACCGTTGGATCAAGCTCAGAGGGCTCTACATTGTCCATTCAAAGATGAGGTTGAACTGGACCATCCGTTGCAAATCTAGAGGATCCGAGCTACCACAAGGCAGATCCTGACCCCTGATCATCATCATTAAAGTTTGGATCAAATCAGAGCAAGATCAGCCGTTGGATTTTCTCAATTCAATCTGAGCCGTCCATTGCTAGCTACTTAATCAAAAATCTGCCCAGACTTCTCCTCATCGCGTCTTCGCCGTTTCCTTCGCAGTTCTTCATTCTTCTTCTTCTGTTCTTCATTTTTTCGGCAATTTCTTTAGTTTGAAGGCGTGACCTCCTCAACTTTGACCTTGGATCAACATCTGAATCATTGGAGGATAGATTTGTTGGAGATTTCAGCTCAAATTGCGCCGGAACATGGCTGTTTGAGGGTTTCGGCAGTCTGCAATCCAATCCCTTGAATCTCATCCGCGAGCCACGTCCGACCATCTGAGCCGTCTGTAGGGGTTCTCAGGCGAGCTCAGATGATTCTCAAATCATCACCGCACTCCCAGCCATGGAAATCGAGGAGATTGGATTGAGTTTCCCCAGCCAAGTGTAGAGTGAGCTGGATTTGAATCGCAGCGCTGTTTCTAGTGATTTATGGAGCCGAAGGGGTTCTTGGCTTGCCCTTGCGTGACGAACAAGGTGGTTTTGAGCTCGGGAAGGGTTGAGGATTAGTTTTCCGTAGCTAATTTCATTGTTTCTAGCTGTAATTTTCGAATTCTGCTTTAGTTTCGTTTCTGTCTTTATATCAGATTAGTTAATTTCGTTTACTGAATTGTTCCAGCTTAAATTAGGTTTCAATCTTCAAGTTAAGTAGTTAATGAGTTTGTTTAGTGCAAAATCGCTTTTAATTCAGTTTATTTTCTGTTTTCCAGCTTGAGTATCAGAATTCCCTGTTTTTCTGCATTGCGCATCAGCCTTTGTTCTGAATTTCAGTTCAGTTCAAATTCAGTTCGTTTCTGGTTTAGTTCCTAGGATTTAAGTCAACATTTTGGTAGCTAATGAGTTTGATTTGAGTTTATCAGCATTTAATTTTAATTCCCCAGTTTTGTTCAATTTTTTCTTGTTGCGTGCCAAGTCTTCATCACGCGTATCAGTTCAATGCCTGCAAGTTTCAGATTTCAGTTCTGAATTTCTCATCAGTAAACCTAGCTTCTCTGAATCATTTCTGAACATTAGAATTGTGAACTAGATTTTAGTTGATTGTTGTCTTCGAATTTAATAAGAAGCTGCATTCCTGCACATAAATTCTGAATTCCTGCGTTTCTGCTCTACAAACCTGCGTATCAGTTTTTTTTTCAGCATCTGAACTTTGTCTCAAGTAATTGATAGTTCTTCACCTGCATTCATATATTGTAGCTAGGCTCATTTACAAAGATTTAGCATCAGTTTCAGCGTTTGTATCAGCTTGTTTGCATCTGCAGACTAAATTTCAGCCTGCCGGTTTTGTTTTCAAGCACTCCATTTCTTTATCTTTGCGTATCAGATCTCTGATTACTTCCTGAATTTTGCATCAAGCTAGCTAGTTTTATTTCCTGAATATACATGGTAACTAGTTCCATTTAAATGACACCTGATGTCAGAAGTTGCGCATCAAATTAATCTGAATCCAATTCCATTTCTGCAATTTGATTTCGCTGCATGAATTTCAGACCATTTCTGCATCTAATTCAGATCACTTCTGCATTTGTTTCAGTTCATGTTTGCATTCTGATTTCAGCTCATCAGAGAGGTGGAAAGTTAGTGAATTATTGTAATTGATCTCAGCTTGTTTGTGTGTTTTTGTATGCTGTTGTTGCTGCATTCCATGTTTTCAGTTCTGCATCTTAGCCATTTGAATTCCTGCACATCATTTCTGATTTTCGTGTGTTCTGAATGGATCAGTGTTTGGCTGTTGATTCCTTCATTTAGTCTTGCATATTTCTTCCCTAATAGCCTGGTTTCCAAACTGAATTGATCAGCCTTAAATTCTGAGTTGGCAGTTATAGGTTAAGCAATTAACATCAGTTTTGGCACATAGGCATCCTTCATTTGCGTATCAAGTCTATTTAAAACCTTCACCTTGTATCAAGCTAAGTTCGGCTTTAAGGGATAACTTCTGAAGGTTCAAAACCAACTGTAGTGCGCTTTTCCATTTGAGTTGAAGTTTGATTTCCTGAATTTTGCAAATTTGTCTTAATTGATTAAGTTGTTAATTGGATGAGTTGTTAAGTGCCAATACTTGGTTAGTTCATGAGTTAGGTTTCCTTTATTTTCATTGTCATTTCATTTCTAAATTGAAAACAAAACCCAGATTTTATTTGAAATCCAAAAACATAAACGACACATAAATACAAGCTCGAATCACACGACATCAACTAGTCCCGAGGAAAAATATGACCTGTGGCCCCTTTACTACGCTTTTATTCCTTGATTGCAAAAAGGGTTTCCAGCATTTTTATAAATATCTAAATTTGAGACCCACATTCGTGACAGTCTATTTTGGGTCCGTCAATGCCTCGGGCGCCCTGGGTCCAAGCCAACGAAGCAATTGGATTGAATTCAGCCGAGAAGCCTGTTGATCAAGTCAACCCGGGCGCCCCCTGTGTCCCGGGCACCCTCGTCAAACCTCGAGTTCGATCCTGGAGGGATAAGGGCTGACCGAGTTCCGGATTAAGGTTTGCGGATCGAGAGACACATGGAGGGCGTCCCCAGCGTCCCGGGCGCCCCCAGGTGCACTATAAAAGGGGCTCGACCCCCAAGGCTTCTGTACACACTTTTCCAACGCCTCAATACTCTTCGCTCAAGTGCTCTGCTCCGGAAACTTCTGATCTCGAGGTTCTAGCGCCGACGACGACCCTATGCACCGAAGAACGATCCACACCGGGCGTCGGTAAAGAAGAGTTAGATTTTTGTTTTACTACATTAATACTGTACGACTTTCTGTAAAACTTTGCGCCTTATAGAATTGCCCGCAGTAAACGGTCAAGGACCGTGGGCCTTGGAGTAGGAGACGACCGCGACTCCGAACCAAGTAA
The DNA here is from genome assembly GCA_024364735.1 of Boesenbergia rotunda. NCBI lineage: Eukaryota > Viridiplantae > Streptophyta > Magnoliopsida > Zingiberales > Zingiberaceae > Boesenbergia > Boesenbergia rotunda. The sequence continues at coordinate 156,757 of JAGFNQ010001726.1, forward strand.
ATCCTTGTGTTCGTGTGTGTTTTTGTGTTAATTTTCCACTGTGCATTCTCTTTTTCAATCTGAAACGATTTACGATATTCACCCCCCCTCTATTGTATTTTCTCGATCCAACACATAAAGCTTATGAAAAGAAGATAAACATGAATTTACCTTTTTCGGCTCAGTACACTCCCGAGCAAAATGACCCTTCTTGCCATAGTTGTAGCAAGTTAGCTTGCCTTTAGGTTTCTTTCCATACTTCTTTCTTTTTTTCTTGATTGGGTCTTGCACAGTAGTAGCACCAGCTTCTTTTCCCTTACCCTTTCCTTTCTTGAACCATCTTTTCTTATTCTTGGATCCAGAACCTTCAGATACAAAAGCTTGCTCAGAAATCCTTGCAGATTCTATTCTCTCCGCCTCCAGTTCAATATGGCGTGAGACATCAATAAAAGTTTTGATACTCTCACTGTGAGTAAGGTTCTGTTTCATTGTTTCCCAAGAATCAGGAAGGGAACAAATAACTGCCTGAACCTGTTGTTCGTCGGTCAACTCATGACCAGCAGTCTTAAGCTCCCAAATCATATTCCCCATTTCTCTCAGATGTTGGGTCATTGTAATATTCGGGGGCTTTTTACAACTGTCAAATTTGATTGTCAGTTGGCAAAGCTTGCTTACACTAACTCCACTGTATTTCTCTCTCAGGGCAACCCAGACGGCATGAGCTGATGGTAGTGACTCATACTCAAATACCAGGTCATCTACCATTGAACTAATCAATATCCCCTTAGCAGTGGAGTCCTTTTTCTTCCATGCCCTATAGGCATCTAGATCAAGTCTGTGCTGTGCAGTTAAACCAACAGCAGGTTCTACCATGAAATGATTTACAACCTCCAGAACTTCTTGTTCCTCAAGAACATATTGTATCTTGAGATGCCATATCTTATAGTTATCCCCATACAATTTCTCTCCCTTGTTCAATTCGGCTATGATGTTCTTAGTTGTCATGATCTATCATAAATAAACATATTATTCATTAATTCAGTGTATATCATCTGTACATAATTTTTGATTGACTCAATGTAAACTTGACTTGGTTTACGAAATCAAGCGATAACTACGTTTTCACTCATCATTCGTATAATCCAATCTAATTAACATTGATCAATTATATTATATACATCCCATTAAACGAACTAATCATTTGTCTTGAATATAAATGAATCATATAAATGAACCAATCATTGAATATGAACTAATCATATAATAACTAATCATTGACTATGAACTAATCATATAATGAACTAATCATTGAATATGAACTAATCATATAATGAACTAATCATTGACAAGTCAGTTAACACATAACATAACTTTATTTAATAGGCTTCATCAGTTCGTACAACAGAATTTAATGAACTAGATAAGTTGACATCATTCCCATAATAAAAATATTATGGCAGTGGCTATCACTCTCTCGTTCATCTCTAATCGGCCAGTCTCGGGATCTTCCACAGATTCTATCGGATCTTTCTCAAATATTTCAGGATCTTCCTCTATCATTACAGTATCAGGATCTTCTTCAATTATTTCAGGATTTTCCTCAGGCATTTCAAGATCTTCCTCAAATATTTCGGGATCTTCCTTGAACATTTCGAGATCTTTCTCGAACATTTCGGGATCTTCTTCGAACATTTCGGGATCTTCCTCGAACATTTCGGGATCTTCCTCGAACATTTCAGGATCTTGTTCTGGGTCCTCCTCAGAATCATCTAGATCCTCTGGAAACTCATGGCGAAGTAGCTGCTTACATAACTCAGCATATGAGATACGACATTCATGATGCCCCCATATCTGGTGTGCAACTTCTCTCGCACGCCTTGGCAATGAACGAAACAATGCACCAATTCTATAGTCATCCAAGATTGGAAACTCTTCCTGCTCGAGTTTCTAAAATAGTCGATCCAATTTTCCTATATTGCCTTGGATTCCAAGAATCGGACTATAGTCAACTTCTTCTATCTGCTCCATTAGCTCACGACATCGCTCATAGCAACGAATCGTGGTGTAGATCTCATGCGACATCTGTAATTGAAAAATGACATAGTCAGTACAAAACTGACAAAAACCAATAACAAAACTAGTTTCTTTTTTTTCAATTCACAAATATATGCATAGAAAGAAGCACACAAAAAATAAGTTTCCTTTACTTTTGTAGCTACAATTAATTATGCTACTATACTGATCGATTTGTATGTCTTACTGTTGTTGCTTCACTTAAGCCTATTTAAGTTGGGTTTCAACATAGTGATCAAATCAGTTAGTTTAGTTCAGATTATTTGATCAAACTGNTGAGAACAAGATAAACACTGACTCCCCCTGAACCTGACACCTTTTGGCTATCCTTGTTAACTATAAGAACCTCTACCTAAGTATCTTAATGGACTTTAGTGTTAACCTAAAAGGTATGTGTCTAAATGCAGGTCAAACAATTTTTAAAAATATATATAATTTTTTAAATCTATTTATAAGTACACACAATCATCCATAAAATTCATTAGAACATTATTATGTTTAATCACAATTTTTAAAAATATATTTTTTAAAGAAAATATTCTAAGGATTTTTTAAGACCATTTTAAAAATATTTATCAATTGATTAGTCCTTATTATCTCACCAATTCTCAGTATCGTAGTACAGACAAGCATGGTTGCCTTATGGGTGTTATGAGATACTTGAATAATTTTTCTCAATTTAATTTTATAGATTGATTGACCTTGAGTTAGATTCATATTTAACAATTTAGTAACTTAAAAGTAAATTTCAGTAATTGTCTTCCAGGTCTTGGTGAGGTATAGGGGCCTTCTTGTTGGGGCAATCGACCCTGAGATGATATGGAGGATCATGATATTTTGATGTGTGGGCAATATGGTTAAGTTAGGATTTGTGTTGTTCTCATATGTGTACATGAGTGTACAGGTGTACAGATACACATGGACTTGGTTGATGTCTTCAGGTGAAGGATGACATGGAGGCAAGCTGGAGGTTTGCATGCGCATCCGAGGGACCGTTGGATAGCAGAGATGATGAGCCGAGGGATGCGGACTTCGAGGCGTACGTGAAGGGTGACATGGAGGCAAGCTGGAGACTTGCGTGCGCATCCGATGGACGAGGTGTAACGCCCGCCCCTAACATGAGCGATGCGTTACTTTTTTTTTCTTTCGTACATTATTGCATATGAAGCGTAAATATAGCAGCGGAAATAATACTAAATCATGAACATAAGCAATTGGATAAATTTCTTTCAAACTAAACTACTTTAAGCATGTGAATCATAGCATAGCATATTTAACAAGAGAGTATATAATTCTACATTAAGCATGTATATCATAAAGAACTTCAACTCCAACAAGTAGTAAGCGTAACCATAAGAACTAACACATGCAGTTTATAAGTAGCAACATTAAGTCCATGAGGAATAAGTCCATAAGTAAGGGTAAAGACAATAGTAGGATCGTTCTGCCAAGTCACTGCCACACACACACATGCCCTCCTGCTGCTTCCCCTTTAGTTTGATCTACAACATAAGAAGGTAGACTATAAGCATAAAATGCTTAGTAAGCTCCTTGCTTACTCACAAAATCCGTATATCACATATAAGTAAAAATCTACATCATATGACATAAACATATAATATGAATAAATACTTAAAGCATCTAAAGCACGTAAGCATAAACACTTAAAACATGAATATGTGTGTCGTTATTAAGGACATATGGCATGAGTAAGTACTTAAAGCACCTAACATTCGCATAATCTTTAAAAGATAATCATATGCATAAACATTAAACATAGCATATGCAATATCATTAAACATAAACATGCGCATAAACATTAAACATAGCATATGCAATATCATTAAACATAAACATGTGTATAAACATTAAACATAGCATCTGCAATATCATTAAACATAAACATGTGCATAAACATTAAACATAGCATATGCAATATCATTAAACATAAACATGTGCATAAACATTAAATATAGCATCTGCAATATCATTAAAGATAAGCATGAGCATAAATATTAAACATAGCATATGCAATATCATTAAACATAAACATGTGCATAAACATTAAGGATGCTCTTTGAAAATATATATAATATAATACTTGAACATTAACATATCATCATCATTGGGATCCCTGTCTTGTACCCATTCATCATTTACGCGTATCCCTTAGTAGAGTACGAGGTAGCTAATCCCGACCTACTAAGGTACTAGGCAACCTCTAGCCTAGGGACAACTACGGTAGTCCAGAACCGGGGCCTTGCTTAGGAGCCCACCCTTTGGACCTTTTTCAAGATCCGGTACAAGCCAATACATAAAGTAAAATAGCATGCATGATTCCTTTCCTTTCCATAGCAATTTCTCTTTAGCATAGCGTTCGTCATTTCTTTTCTTTTCTTAGAAATTGCTCTTTAGACATTCTTTTATTCATAATGTCATACATGTCATGGGCATACATTCACAGCATATATATCATCATAACTTTCAAGTATGAACATGGCATGGAGAAATCATAATTTCATGGTAAGGAAATTCATAACATGCCAACTTATCATTCATGATTCATAAAAACACATAATGTTCAATTTAACACTAAGGATAATACACTTAGGGACTTGTTCCATTTTTTTCATCTATTATGGCATAATGAAACATGGATACCTTTAATTCCACCATAATTCAACATATATTATACTGGTCAAAAACATTTAGATATGGTTATCATGGCATAAGAACATAACACAACATCACACAACACTTACAACATGCATACATTGAATATCCTATTACCAAGAGACATCATCAAGTGAAGTAGTGACCTTAACCCATCCTAAAACCCAATTTAAGGTACTGATCATAAACTTCTAAAATTCATATCAACATGAAAATGACAAAGAAACAAGAACAATTGATTCATACAACATGCATATAATATATATTCTAACACTAGAAAATGTTAGCAAGTAACATGGCATCTTTAACTCTTTTTTTTTCTTTTCATCTATAATGGCATAATGAAACATGGATACCCTTAATTCAACCATAATTCATCATATACTCTACTGATCAAAACATTTAGATAGGGTTATCATGGCATAAAAACACAACACAACATCTTACAACTCATACAACATGCATACATTGAATATCCTATTACCAAGAGACATTATCAAGTGAAGTAGTGACCTTAACCCATCCTAAAACCTAATCTAAGAAACTGATCAGAAATTTCTAAGGTTCATATCAACATGAAAATGACAAAAACAAAAGCAATTGATTCATACAACATGCATATAATACATACTCTAACACTAGGAAGCATTAGCAAGTAACATGACATCTTTAACTCTTTTTTTTTGCCCTTATTTAGGGTATTAACCGAACACGTTCAGAGGGGAAACATGGCCTAAAATATACGCAAATCCCTCAAACAAACATTAACAAGGAAATAAAAAAACCCATTAGCTAGTCAAAAAGAACCCAAACTTCTTCTTATGGCCAAAAAGTCTATGGCTTCTTGAGAGCCTTGGCCTAAACTTTTAAGGGTCTTTTTGCTTCATCTTTTTTTTTCATCATAACTCATAACTTAACATCAAGAAAACATTGGAGTCATTAGATAGCATCAAACACAACCCTAGGCCCTAAAACTCATGTTGGCCAAACTTGCTCATAGGGAAAAACTTCACGATTTTTAGCAACACATCGCAAGAACATACAAGAACATGAACAAAACATATATGAACTATTATGTTGTAGGTGAGGGGACTCTTACCCTTGTGCTAAAGATTTCCAAACAATATATATCACCTAGAAGGAGAAAGAAGAACTTCTTGCTCCTTGGCTCTTCCTTTGCCTCACAAACCCAAAGCCTTCACTAGATCTTCTTGGAGAGAATTTTGTTTTTGATGGAGAGAGGGCTTGGTGGTTTCGGCAATGAGAGGGAGGAGGGATGCCTTATGGCATTTTTTTTCTTCCTTCATCTTCTTATAGTAAATGAAGAGGTATGCCTCTTCACTTTCCATGGTGACCCCTTTACCTTCCATAATGACTCTTCATCCTCCATGGTGCCTTTTCATCTCCCTTATCCTTACACTTATCTACAATTTCCTTTATCCTCCTAATAGCACTCCCTTACTAGGTGAATTGGTTACATAAGCATTCTTAAGGCTTACAACATCTCTAAGGTCCAAGGTTAGATCCTTGGCACCTACATCATTTCATTTTTTTTATATTCTTTTGCAAGCCCATCTAAAGTAAGGCCCATTACATGATGTGTTATTTCTTTTATCCTCATGGGGCCCATTAAGATAACTAATGAAGTGCTATTTAAGACCCATTAGGAATTTCCACCATTTAGAGCCCATATAAGGCCCATTAACACTTACACTAAAATTTCCACAACTCTAACTATCATTCATGAATCATACCCAATATGGCTATTATTCATGCAATTATACTCAATATTAGGGATAATATTGAAGGGAATTTTAGTGGGGTATTACAATTCTCCATACCTTCTGGGAAGTTCATCCTCGAACTTAAAATAACTCCGGAAACTTTTGTTTCATATCGTCCTCGCGTTCCCAGGTAGCTTCTTCAGATTGTTGACTTTGCCACAAGACCTTGACTAAGGGCCCATCTTTGTTCCTCACTCTCTTGACATCTCGATCCAGGATCCGTATGAGTTTGCTTTCATAACTCAGGTCCTCCTGGATTTGTATGGCCTGCGGCTCCATCACTTGGTCTGCATTGGGAATACATTTCTTGAGCATCGATACGTGGAACACGTTGTAGATTGATGACATCTCCTGAGGTAGCTCGAGCTCGTAAGCCACCTTGCCAATTCTGTTCAGGATCTTGTACGGTCCCACATAGCGCGGACTTAGCTTTCCTTTCTTCTCGAATCTCATTACTCCTTTCATAGGAGTCACTCGGAGGAACACCAAATCCCCGACACCGAATTCCAAAGGCCTACGTCGCTGATTCGCATAATTCTTCTGCCGGCTCTGAGCAGTTTCGTGACCATCTAGCTGAGTGTGGGATCATATCCCAACTCACATTATCTGGAACATCACAGTGGAATGGTGTGTCCAAGCAAAGAAATTGTGCTCTATTAGATATTGTACGATCGATGATGAGTTAGATAGATCTTCCTACTTCCTTCTGGGGATTTGCTTTAGAGACGTCTCTTTTCACACTTAACTGAGTTCCATTAAAAGCCATAATAAAGACACTATATACGATATGGATTGGGAAGAGTCCTACGATGACTTTTATGAAAATTTGAGATTGTGAAGCTTATGTTTGACGTCAAGTCTCAGAGAAATTAAGACCCAAATCAGATAAGTGTCATTTTGTAGGATATCCCAAGGAAACGAAGAGATATTATTTTTTCAATCGCACACTAAGTGTTTGTCGTTAGAAATGACATTTTTTTAGAAAGAGAGTTTATCTCTAGAAGAAATAGTGGGAGTAAAATTCATCTTGAAGAAGTTTAAGATGCAGATAGTACTAGGCCTTGATGGACATTGAACAAGCACCACAAAGTGTTGTGAATCATGAGATTGTTGCACAAGAAGTTGTAGAGTAACAACCTATTCAAGTAGACTAACCTCTTCATAGATCTGATAGGATACGTCGTCAGCCTGAGAGATACTCATTTCTCTTGTCTGGCCATGATGACGTTATGCTTGTTGAGTTGAACATGCCTACATCCTATCAGAAAGCTGTGATGAGCCCATATTCTGAGAAATGGCTAGAGGTCATAAGGTCCGAAATAGAATCTATCTACACTAACCAAGTATGAACTTTGGATGATCCACCTGAGGGGATTAAACCTATTGGGTGTAAGTGGGGCTTTAAGAGAAAGACTGACATGAATGGTCTTATGCATACCTATAAAGGGTGATTGGTAGCTAAAGGTTTCGACCAGATTCATGGTATCGACTATGATGAAATCTTTTCACCAATTGTAATGCTTAAGTCTATTCGGATCATTCGTGCTATTACAACTTCTCATGATTACGAGATCTGGCAGATAGATATCAAAATTGCATTCCTGAATGGGAATCTACTCGAGGATGTGTACAAGACACAACCTGAGGGTTTTGTAGATCCAGGGCATGCTGGAAAGCTATATAAGTTACAGAGGTTCATTTATGGGCTAAAACAAGCTTCTCGAAGTTGGAATCTTCAATTTGATGATGCAATCAAAGCATTTGGTTTCATCAAGAATGAAGATGAAATCTGTGTCTACAAGAGGGTTAGTGGGAGCATAGTTATCTTCTTGATCTTTTATGTGGATGACATACTCCTTATTGGAAATGATATTCCTTCACTACAGTCTATAAAAACGTGGCTAGGGAATTGTTTCTCAATGAAAGACTTAGGTGAAGCAACCTATATCCTAGCCATCAAGATCTATAGAGATAGATATAAGAGATTACTTGGCTTAAGTCAGAGTACATATATTTACAAGGTGCTAAATCATTTTGCCATGTAGAATTCCAAGAAGGGATTTCTGCCGATGTCATATGATGTGAGTCTTTCGAAGACTCAATGTCCCTCTTCTAAGGAGAAAAGAGACCGCATGGATCAGATCTCTTATGCATCCGCTATAGGGTCTATAATGTATGTCATATTTTGTACTCGTCCAAATGTCTCGTATGCTTTGAGCATGATGAGCAGATACCAATCAAGTCTAGGTGAAAGTCACTGGACAGCTGTTAAGAATATTCTTAAGTACGAAGGACGAAGAAATATTTTTGATATTTGAAGGCAATGAGAAGCTAGCTGTAAAGGGTTATAGTGATGCAAGCTTCCAAATTGATAGGGATGATTTCAGATCGCAGTCTGGGTATGTATTTTGCTTAAATGGAGGCACTGTGAACTGGAAGAGTTTGAAGCAGGACACAGTCAAAGATTCTACAATAGATGTCGAGTATTTTGCTGCGTCTTATGCAGCAAAGGAGGCTGTTTGGATCTAGAAGTTCATTGCAGAGCTTGGTGTGGTTCCTAGTATAGCAAACCCCATAGACCTCTATTATGACAATAATGAGGTTATTACACAGGCAAAGGAAACTCTCTCTCATCAACGAACTAAACACATATTACGACGTATCCATCTCATTCGAGAGATCATCGATAGAGGAGATGTGAGGATATGTAGAGTACCGATTGATGCTAATATCGTGGATCCTCAGACCAAGGCTTTGGCACAGAGAAAGCATGATGGTCACACAAGATCACCAGGTATTAGATATTACAATGATTGATATTAGTGCTAGTCGGAGATTGTTAGTAAGAGCCCTAAAGCCAATTATCTGATGATTGACTAGGAACTTTTGTATCATATTCTATTATTAATAAAGATAAAGCTTGGTTATTATACTTACCTTATATTTGTGTCAAATAACAAAGTATAATAATTTTCTTGGGTAGTAGGTTCTTATCTTTATCATATCGATTGGTTGAATCAATAGTAATATGATATAGAGAATACTATACTAAATCATTCTTAGTAAAACATTAATATTCAGGAACAATATTAATGCATGGAGACTAGCATGTAGGTCAATTGATGACTTGAGCTCACAAGTCATGGATATATGATATCAAGTTAACACATGGGTATACATTAGAGAACGTGTAATGAAAACCCACCATGAGAAAGTTTCATAGATCGTCATATGAGTGTCATAAACTTTTTCATATGAATATTACTATGAATAGTCCTTAGACCAAAAATCACTACGGTTCCTTACATAAGGAGTTATGTACTTTGGTATCGTCAAACATCACCCGTAACAAGGTGGACTAAAAAGCGATCATTGGGTATGTAATGAATTATGCGGAGGGATATGAGTGATGTAGATGAGATCTATCCTTCCTATATGACGGGAGTGGTATCTGTGGGCCCCTTGATCGAGTATAACTATTAAAATGCATGACCATGCTCAAATGAGACAATATGAGATATTGTGCTCATTTGTTTAAGTGTGTCTACTTAGGAATCAAGAAAAACAAAGATTGATATCGAGGATGACACGGTCTATACCTCATTGGTCAATCTAGATATCGAGGATAGAAGGACAAGGTCATACATTATCATAGTCATGGAGGTTAAGTCAGATCTTGACTTTCTCGTCACTTGGGTAGCAATGATGCATTGCTAGATGCCGCTTATTGCTTATGTGTCTAAAGTGATTTAGACACATTACCAACGTTACGAGAACCTATTGGGTCACACACTAAGGATGCGATGCTTCAGAGATTAATTGATCTTAGTTTGACTAAGATTTGATCCAAATTAGATTAATTGAGTTAGACTCAAGTGAATCCAATTGGATTATAGGATTGAGTCTAATTTGAGTTAGACTCATTTAGATTAGACTCAATCACATTTGAATAAGATATTAATTTATTAAAATATTTAATAAACTAATAATAGAGGAAGATGAATGATTTTCTCTTCATTGCATGAAGAGAAGGTGAATAGTCAAAAATGTGAAACATGTGTTTCATTGGTTTTATTGACTTTTATTGGCTTTAATGTGGGGAAGCTAAAGAGACAAAAACCCTTCATATTCATGAGATAAATATAATGTAGGATCGAGAAGAGTGATAGAGGGGGGTGAATATCGCTTCACAAAAACTTCGGATTTAATACTTAAATTATTAAGTGATAAAGTACACAGCGGATGCTTTGAGAATAAGTGTAAGAGTTAGAGAGATAAAGCAGCGGAAATAAATAACAAATCAAGATCGCTAACACGAGTTGATTTTACTTGTTTCAGAGTTTTGACCAGCTCCTACTGCAAGGCCCACGATCCTTGATCGTTTACTTTGGGTGTCACTAAAAATCACAACAAAGTTTACAAATTACAATCTGAAATGTGCAATAAGAAATGGACAGCAATATTGACTCCTAAAGTGTGAGAACAAGTCTTCTTTTGGAGAGTCGGATAGTGTTTTGACATTGTCTGATCTTCGATCGCACAACACACAGAAGAAGAGAGTGATCGCAGTGATTTTATTCATGTTCTGGACTGTTGCACTCGCCCCCTTTTTATACTACTTACTCAGGCACCTGAAAGGCTATTCAAGCGCCCTAGTCGCAGCGAATCAGGCGGAAACTTTATCTGCTGTGCAGTCAAACTCTATCCTAGTCAGGCACCTAATTACCTTTCAGGCGCCTGAGTGCTGACGTGGATCCTCCACTCAGCACTCGCCACGTCAGTCTGACCGTTATGCCAGCTTGCCTCCATCTGCCAGCTTTCAGGCGCCTAAGTCCTATTCAGGCGCCCTAGTCAAGCTGCTTCAACTTTTTCAACTGCAACACGGGTTAGTTCCATACATCCAATAATATATATAAATGAAGCATATATGAAACACAGCTAGTGCTATCTTCGTCCTGACTTTCAGGTTTCATCCGAAACCCTAGGTCTGACTGACCCCTACTAATCCCTCACCAGGGAATACCTCCTCAGCTACTCCTCTCAGGAGAGTTTACTTGTTGCCACCCGGAACCTTCTGTTGGACTTTTGCTCGGCCTCCAAGAACCCAAAACTCGATGGCGTTCAACCTCAACCCGTCTCGACTCCTGTCCGCGATCCCGCTCAGCAAAGTCTTCTGCTCGGTCCCTGAACCAAGTCTTTATGGGCCCGACTTCACTCGCCAAGTTTTAGTTGCTCGATCCCTGACCAGGACTTCATGCTCAACCCTGCAAGTCAAGACTTCTTGCCTAGCTTACCTAAGACTTTCCTGCAATTTCCACAAATCCATTAGTACACAATATCAGCATAACTTGAACCCTTTGTCACTTATCAAAACAAGATTCGATCTGGTGCTTCTAGCACCAACAATCTCCCCCTTTTTGATTATGGCAACCCAATTCAATGTTAAGCTAAAATAAGCTTTACGTGGGAAAAGAAATTAAGTTCTTCTTTTAAGCTCTCCCCCTTAACCAGTTATCTCCCCCTAGATCATTTAACAATTGTGTTTATAGAGGAGAGTATATCTACAAAAATAGACTTAGTCTTAAAAAAGTATTAGAGACTAAGTTAACATTTGAAAGGCTATTAAAAAAACTTGTCAAAACATTTATTTCGAAAAACTAAGTGTTTTTCAAAAACTATGGAAGAAAATTTAATTTTCAAAAATTAAAAACTTAGTTTTGAACGACAAAGTTAATTCTAACTTTTGAATTCTTCTTTTCAAAACATTTTGGAGTTTTCTTAACCATTTAAAAAAACTTTGAAAAACACTAACTAATTTTGAAAAAGAAATACTAAGCACTGAAAAACTTTTCTTTTGACAATATTTTGAAAAACTTGATTTTTTTCTAATAACTTTTGAAAAAATACTAAACATTGAAAAACTTTTCTTTTGACAACTTTGAACTCTTTTCTTTCTCTCCCCCTTTGCCATATATCAAAATTATGTAGGTAATATTAAGCTAAGAGCAGAAAATAAAATGACTAAAGTATTCACAATAAGAAAACTAAGTGTATCAGAACGAGTAATTTTAAGCAATAAAAAAAGGATAAGTCTAGGCTAAGTCTAAGTCTGGACACCTTTATTTTGAGTCCAAGCATGAATAAATAAAAAAATAAAAAATAATTTTAAATATTCAAAAATAAAGTCAATTCATTTTAGGCACCTGTCAACCTTTTAGCTATTTACTGACTGTAATAAATAATAGTTTTCACTTGGGTTAGTCAAGTTAAGTGTATTTCATAAATTAGCTCGGTTAGCTAGAATACTTAACTTAATTAATTTAAATTGTATTTATAATGCCCCCAACTTGTGCTGATGCACTGATTTTGAAGCATCTAAGTCTAGGGCAACAGTTCTAAGCATCTCAACCCAATCTAGGTTGTCAAACAAGTTAATTCTAATGTGCTTGTAGGATACTAACTTCTAAGTCTATAGGAGCATGCATACTAGAGTTAAGTCTAAGCTAAGTCCATGTCGAAAAAAGATCGTAACTTTGAAGGGGGTAATTTTTAAGTTAAAATAAAACTAAGTAACGAAAAACAATGTAATAAAATTTGAAAGCAAGGTCTTGAAATTTGAGATAAGGTTTTTGAAACTATTTTTAAAGAACAAGTTTCAACATTCGAGTTCAAATCAAAAAATAAATATTTGAAATCCTACTCTATTAAGCATATACCAAGCACAATGTAATCCAAATAGACTGAAGGAAAGCATAAACTAGATATAAGCTAAGGTGGTACAAAAAAAACCAAGTCAGTCAGACCAAAAAAAATCAAGCCATAGTAAGACCAAGACAAGTGATCTGGTCAAACAATCAGGTGAGTCAAATAACAAAGTCTAGGAAGAAGGGTCTGTTGGTGCAGGTAGCACCTAAGTCAAACCTGGGTTTTGATAATGGCAAAGGGTTCAAGAGTTAAGATGTTATTGTTGTCTAATGTGTTTAGTAAGTGTGCAGGAAAGAAGCCCTAGATACACTAGGCAAAGAAGTCCTGGTCGAGGACTAGGCAAGAAGTCCTGGCAAGGGGCTGGGCACCGAAGACTTGCTCTGAAGGTGGGCACCGAAGACTTGCTCTGAAGGTGGGCACGAAGTCCTGGTCGAGGACTGGGTACGAAGTCCTGGTAAGAGGCTGGGCACCGAAGACCTGCTCGGAAGGTGGGCACCGAAGACCTGATCGGAAGGTGGGCACGAAGTCCTGGTCGAGGACTGGGCACGAAGACCTGGTCAGGTGGATCGGGCAAAAGTCCAACCGGAGGAGCCGGTTGGCAAAAGGTAAACTCTCCTGAGAGGAGTAGGTGAGGACGCGTTCCCCGTCGAGGGAATAGTAGGCGTCGGTTCGACCTAGGGTTCCATTTGGGAGACCCGAAGTCAGAACCAAGACAGCTACGGCTGTAAATACTAACTAATATTCTTGCTTTGTTTGTTTTTGGAACAAACCTTGTATGCAGGGACCGAAGGAGTGTGTTTCTGCATCTCAGAATGCCCCAAAGGAGTGGGGCAGGAAATTGGGCTAGGTGCCCGGGAGGTCCCAAGCGCCCGGGAGGTCCCAGGCGCCCAAGGTCAAATGCAAAACAGCAAAGAACAAGAATCGCTTCGAAACAACACTGGGCTAGGCGCCCGGGAGGTCCCGAGCGCCCAAGGTCAAAGCCAAAGAGGAGTCGAAGCAAACTCAGCCACGAAGCCAGCGGACCAAGTCAAGCTGGGTGCCCAGGAGGTCCCAAGCGCCCCAGTCAGCTCCAGAAGCCGATTCGCAAGGGATAAGCGCTGACCGAGCTGCGGATGAAGTTTCTCCGATCGGAAGGCACGTGTCAGACGCCCCCGACATCTCAGGCGCCCCCAGGAGCACTATAAAAGGGGCTCGACCCCCAAGGCTACAGAACATAATTTTCCAACGCCTCTAAGCTTTTCATTCAAGCGCTCTTCTCCGGTAAACTCTGTTCTCGGCATTCCAGCGCCGACGACGACCCTCTGCTCCGAAGTACGATCCACACCGGGCGTCGGTAACGAAAAGTGTATTCATTTACCTACTGCACTATTCCTGTATTAAATCAGTAAACCTTTGCACAATATAGAATTGCCCGCAGTAAACGGTCAAGGACCGTGGGCATTGGAGTAGGAGCCGACCGCGACTCCGAACCAAGTAAAAATACTTGTGTTCTTTGTGTGTTTATTTTAATTCCGCTGCGTATTTTCTCTTATTCGTATCCGAAAGTTTTTCATGATATTCACCCCCCCCCTCTATCGTGTTTCTCGATCCAACAAGTGGTATCAGAGCCAGGCCACTCTTCACCAGACTAACCACCGACGGAGCAACGACGCCAGGAGTTGAGGGGGAGCCCAGGGGTGAATCAGGTACATTTTATTTTTAAATGTCAAATTTTAAATTCCATGTTATATGCTTCACATGCAGGGAGAGAGGGCAATATAAAAATCAGTGTCCTACTCGTAAGACTCCGTCTACAACCAGCAGTAAAGGAGACACCAGCGCCAGGAGTCCAGTGAGATAAAGGCCACATCAGATGCTTCAAATGCGAGAAGTACGGACAATACAAAAACAAGTTTCCGACGAAGGTACGGAAAATTTACATTCCAAAAATTTTATAAATTCATGTACTGTCTTATGATAATTTAGTTAATTTTTCTGATAAATTAGATTTACTGCATAGTAAAATTAATATTTTGTATGTCAAATTAGAAAATGCAGATATGACTAAAATATCAGAAATTAATTATTTAATTCAGAACATCAATTCAGTAATTTCTAAAATAAATTATCATAACTTTAATTCTAATAATTTTAATTCTGATAATTTTAATTCTAATAATTTTAATTCTGATAATTTTAAACTTAATTCTGATAATTTTAATTCAGATAAATTTAATCCTAAGGATAAATCTGAATTCAAAAATCTTAAGAATAATTCTAAATTTGAAAATCCTTTAGATAATTATGAATTCAAATTTGAAAATCCGTTGTATAACTCTGAATTCGAATTTGAAAATCCTAAGGATAATCCAGAAGTTAATTCTGAAAATATTATTTCTGAGGATAATTTTGAAGATGAAATTCTCCTAGATAATTGCTTAATTATAGATAATCTTGAAAATTATTACAAAACTTTAACTAGTGGCCCAAATTACTCCTCCTACTTTGAGGATGAGGAGGATATGGAACTATCTAAGATGAAGACCATAGTAAATAAAGTTCACAAAGGTTCAAACAAATCCGAATTTTTAGAAAATTTTGAAAAGATAGATAAAGAAGAAATAGTGGATGAAGCAGAAATTTTTGAAATAATGAAAATGATGAACTTAAACCCACAACTTCCAAGAGTGATTCTGAGCATTCTGACCGACGACAACGCGCTAAAGATGAAGTTTTGCGTCCGGGAGGCTCCAGGAGGAAGTGCGCGGCACTTCGGAGGTCCAGATCAGCAGACGCTTCGACATAAATTGTTTTGGTTCGATTTACATTCTGCGATTCAATTTACTTATCTTTTGCTTGTATGTCAACTGTAAGATGGGTTTTCTCCGCCTCCGGAAATTCCGGAAAGGAGACCAATAGTGGACTCACGCCGAGTACATAGACCTTGGACGTACTAACCCTGGTGGGTCGGGAACTAAGTAAATAAATCTCGCGTGTCTATCGTCTTGCTTTTATTTTTCTGTATTTACTTTTCCGCTGTGCTACTAACGCTCTGAGTCTAGAACATAGTTTGAAAGTTTTACGAAGATTTCCGCGAGAATTTTCACGGTCGATATTCACCCCCACCCCCCTCTATCGACGGCACCGGTCCAACAAGTGGTATCAGAGCGGGGTAGCTCAAATTTGGTGCAACCACCAATTTGGGAATTTTTCAGATTTTTTTTTCTTTTTCGATCGAATTTTTATTGTTAATCGAGGTTGGTGCAACACCACTCGATAATCACTTTTAAATATCTTATTCCCGCACTGCTAATCCAAGACCAAGTCTTGGGACAGTTTTTTTTATTATTTCAGAATTTCTAAATAGCCATGCAAGAGTGTTTTAGTATAGTCAGACCACCACTCTTCAGTGGGGAGGACTTCTCCTACTGGAAGAGTCGAGTGAAAGTCCACCTGAAAACTCAGGTGGACATGTGGATAATTATCCAATCTGGTTTGGAAATCCCGAAAAATGCTGAGGGAGTAGCACAACCTTACACTGAATGGGATGCATCCCTAAAAAGGAAGATCGAGGCAGATGCTAAAGTAACCTAGACACTTCAATGCAGTCTAACAAAAGAAGAATTGAACCGCGTGGGACCATTCAACAGTGCAAAGGAACTCTGGGGTAAGTTAATTGAATTACACGAAGGAACCTCCGACACCCGAATCAGCAAGAGGGACCTACTGCTAAACAAGCTATACACAATCAAAATAAACGACAGCGAGTCAGCAGCCCAGCTCAATGCCAGAATCCAGGAGTTGATGAACGGTCTACATACAATCGGTCACAAGGTAGAAAACTATGACCTGATCAGGTATACCCTTAACGCTTTCCCGAGAAATACTTTGTGGGCATCTATGGTAGATGCGTACAAAGTTTCAAGGGATCTTTCTAAAATCAAATTAGATAAGTTATTTTCTGAACATGAATTACATGAGCAGACTAACTGCACCTTGGTCGAGAAAGCCATTGCTTTTGTTGCAGGCAAAACAGGAAAGATGGTCAAGAAGTGCAACAAAACCAGGAAAGATGGTCAAGAAGAAGCCTCAACCTGTACCCGAGTCTGACTCAGACTCAAACTCAGAAGACAGCGAAGGGGATCGACCCAAGCTGGTTCGGCTTGCCCAGGACTACTACAAGGAATTGAAGAATCAGTCCAACAGAAGAAAAGCCAGCCGAAAGAAGGAGGATCCGGATGAACCATCCAAGAACAAATCAAGTGTGACCTGCTTCGAATGCAACAAGAAGGGATACTTCAAATCAGAGTGCCCTAATCTGAAAGAAGCCAAGAAGACAAGAAGGAAGAAGGCCCTTCAAGCAACGTGGGATGAGTCTTCATCCGAAGAAGAAGAAGAGGCCCCACAATCGAACCTGCTCGCCTTGACTGCATCCGAAGACATCGACACCAGATCAGAATCAGAGGCGGACGACGGAAAGCTCACCATATCAGAAGACGGCAAAATAACTGTAAGTGGTTATTCAAAATTTGAATTAGCTGAATTAATTGCATACCTATCTAGTAACTTGGCGAAAGCCAAAATTCGAGTCGAGTCTCTTCGACAGGAAGTAAAACTCCTGAAAGAGGGAGCTGACTCTAGATTCTTAACTGAGAAGGTTCAAGAAGGAACCTCTACTCAAGTTGAAAAAATTGAGAAAGAGAACTCCTCATTGAAAACTCAAGTCAAGGACCTAAGAGCAGCTTTGGAAGGATTCACTTCGGGTTCCAAGGGTCTTGATATGATCCTTGGAAAACAGAAGTCAGTTTTAAATCGATCCGGGTTAGGGTATCGGACCAAGGCTAGACAAAGGTCATATTATGCTGTACTGAATCAGTCTAGACCCAAAGTTCAGGCATGGGTACCCAAACTTTGCCTGAACAATCAAGCTGGACCAAACCAGTATTGGATCCCCAAGGACAAGATTCATATCTTGCCTAATCATTACCGTGGCTTTAGTCCAGGGGGAGCCAACTTAAAAACTATTTTTATAGTTAAATAAATTCCTTTTCTTATTGTAAAATTGCATGATTGCTTGTTTATTTATTTTCTGCAATTTACCATGCTTAGACCTAGGACTGGATAGATTAAGGACTAAACTGATTAACTGAAATTTGAATAACATAGTATTGGGTGAAGGTGAGATGATAGTACGTTAGGGAAGCCATTTTGGCGGAACTAGCCGAAGCTACCGATCCAAGACCCAAACTAGTTAGACCAAAACCTTTCAAGGAGTAACTTGAAAATGGATTTTCAATAAAAGGCTTTGTCAAGGAAAGGATTGATGATCCAATAAGTCTACGGCCAAAGAAGGCCTAGTGCCTCGTAAAGACCTGGAAGCTGATTATTGAAAACCAAATTCACTTTACTATTGTCAGATTTGAATCTAACACAGATTTCAATTAATCTTAGATTCAACCATTGTTTTCAAAAATAATTTTAAAACATAATTAACTGGTTTTTCAAAATTACGTTAATCTTTTTTTAACCTAATCACAGTTTTCAAAATAAAATCTTTACTTCTATTAAAACCTGTCTCACAAAAACCCATAAGGTTAACGTGATTGATAACTCTAGATTGGGTGAGATAGACTAGGTTGTGAAAATCAATTTAGGCTATCCCTGACTCTAATTGGATCCAAATCAACAAACTCTTTATGTGTAGGAACATAAAGATTTGGACCAATGGATGTTGGATAGCGGGTGCTCCAGACACATGACTGGGGACAAATTGAAATTCACCAAACTCAAGTTCAAGAACCTAGGCTCAGTAGCATTTGGCAACAAAGCTACACTCAAAGTCATTGGGTCAGGTAACATTGAACTCAAATCTGATTTTGTCATTAAAAAGGTACTTTTGGTTGAAAACTTTAAATTTAACTTGTTTAGTATAAGTCAATTGTGTGATACTGGCTATGTAGTTACCTTTACCAACTCTACCAGCCTGATTAGAAACATGCAAGACTTAGAAATCATGCTTAAGGGCACTAGGAAAAATAATGTTTAAACTATAAACCTACCCTTAGTACCTAAATGTTTCTTAACTCAGTTAGAAGAATCAAACCTCTGGCATAGGAGATTATGTCACACTAATCTGAGATTAATTTCAAAAATCACCCAACTTGGCCTAATTAAAGGAATACCTAAAATTAAGAACCATGAAATCATAATATGTGAATCATGCAACCAAAGTAAACAAACCAGGTCTAATCACAAACAAATTCAATCAGATCTGACTCAAACCACACTTGAGCTCCTACACCTTGACCTATTTGATTCACATGGAGTCAAGTCACTAAGCAGAAACCGGTACTGCTTAGTAATTATCGACGATTACTCTAGGTTTACCTGGGTTAGTTTCCTAAAAACTAAAGATGAAATCCTAAACCTATTTATTGATTTTTGTATGTTAATTGAAAATCAAAATGATACCAAAATCAAAAGACTTAGGAGTGATCATGGGGGAGAGTTTGAGAATCAACGGTTCGAGGAGTTTTGTAAAATAAATAGATATATACACGAATTTTCGTGTCCGAGAACCCCCCAGCAAAATGGGATAGTCGAACGGAAAAATAGAACCCTACAGGAAGCCGCTAGGACTATGCTCAATGAATTCGACCTTGTGACGACCCGACTTCCCTTAACTTCCTTAAAGCGGACGTCACATTTGCTTAACCTTAACTTTACCTTATCCTTAGCCTTAGGTTACACCTACTTGAGTCCCCTTAACTTGCTCTGAATTTTTTTTTTCTTCCTTCTTTTTTTTTCCAAAAAAAACAAAACAACTTTCATTTTATTTGTTTTGCCAGGATTTGACCCCTAGACCTCTTAGTTGTAACACTAAAGCACTAACCAGCTGCTCTACACAGTTTTTCTTTAATGGTACCAGTCGACTGCTATTATATCAGTCGACTGGTGTCAGTCGACTGGTATATGGTCAGTCGACTGCCATATCGAACAGAAGGTTCTGTTCGATATAGCAGTCGACTGGTATCTGAGCCAGTCGACTGGCACGCCTGAAACTGCAAATTTCAGACCTGAAAATCCCTTTCAAACATCCACAAATCACATACTATCACTTCGCATTAAGATATAACTTCAAATCTATCATATATACTAGTTTATTTGGCACATTGGCAACTCAAAACCAATCCAAACTCTTGAAATTGAAACTAATACGGAACTTAACCAAACTAACCAAGCATATGGAAAAACATAAGTAAACATCTTCAAGTTGTATCAACTTCTTACTCTATGCGGAAATTAAACACATTGGTTCACTCTTTACTATTCAAAACATAAAACTAAATGTTTCTAAATACCAAACTCTACTCATACTCAACCCAACGGATCTTTTACCCCGGTTCCACCTCCTCTGAACATCAATGCAAGTCCTGTCGCCTCCCAACTTACGCTTTCTCTTTTCCTTTATCTGCAATAGAAGGAAAATGCAACTAATAAGCACAATGCTTAGTAAGTAAATCCCTACTCACAAAATCATGATGTCAATACTAAACATGCTCATTTCGAAGAATGATTTAAAACTTTACTTACTTCAAAATTTACAACTCAACCTGCTTACAACTTGAAACACTTTATCATGCTTGTTAATGTATCAAAGTACACAACTAACCATGCTTACTACTTGAACTACTTTATCATGCTTGCATTGTATCAAGGTACACATATAATAATTAAACACTTTCTCAAAAAAAAACTACTTGATCATACTTATATACTTGAAAATAAATAATCAACTTTCTCTTAGGCCTTGACATTGTACCATGGTATCAGTGTACCAACTGCGCGCTTTTCTAATAGGTTGCCGAGGTAGCTAGCCACCGCATCCTATTAGAACTTTCTACTAACTTTCTGTGGGCCTTACATTTGCCCCGGTACATGTCTCTTTCACAAAAGTAAAATACTTTTCTTACTATACTTTATTCATACTTATCAACTAACTTTTCTTTTGCATTAAAAGAACTTAACCTTCCTTACATTAAACTTTCCATCAAGCACACTATGTGCCCGTAACCCAAAACTTCACTTTTGGGTCCTTTCTCATATTAAAACTTATCATGCTTGGCCTACTTACATTCAAATACCATTTAATTGGATTTCTAACATAAGAAAACATGCAACTTTAACAATCTAAACATGCAATTAGCAAGGTTTCTCAAAACGTGCTTCTACTTTTTCGAAATCATGGCTTTATAGCAAGAATTTCGTAACGAAAACTACTCCTATTGCAGGTGAGTGATTTACTTACATCGGTCTTGAAGAAAACTCACAAAAACAGGGAGAAAACTCCCCTACCAATCCTTTCCCCTCCTTCTTTTGAAAAGCTTCCACCTTTAGCCCTAGGAAACAACCCTAGGTCTTCTCTACTCAAGGGAAAAGGTGAAGAAGAAGAAGAAGAAGAAGAAGAACCCTTGAATTCGCCTCTTCCTCGCCTTCTTCTCTGTTCCACGCGCGCGGCTACGGCTTCTCCAGGGTTTCACGCGACTTAAGGGGGCTTAATATACCTCTTAATGAAAAGGCTTAACTACTCTATAACATTATATCTCTCCTTCCTTTTCTGTGCTTGATACCCTAGCCCAGCTGGTTCGTTGGCTTCCCTTCCTCGCTGTGGTCGCGGGTTCAATCCACGGCTTCCCCTTTAAAATGTTTTTTTTTTCCTTTTTTTTTATTTCTTTCTCCTTTCTTTAAAATACCAAACGGACTCGGAAAATTCCATAAAAATACTCTAAAAATTCCTAAAAATATCTAGAATATTTCTAAACCATTTTTAAATAATTTAAGGACTTTAAGAACTAAAAATGGAAAATTTTGGGGCATTACAATCCTCCCTACCTTATAAAAAGTTCGTCCTCGAACTTAGAACAGCTCTGGATACCTTTGCCTCATGGCTCTCTTCTGATTCCAAGTTGCCCTCTTCATACTTCTGATTCAGCCATAAGACTTTCACTAATGGTACCACTTTGTTCCTCAGCTTCTTATTTGCTCGATCTATTATCTGAATAGGTCGACTTTCATAACTGAGATCTTCTTGCACTTGTACCATCTGTGGCTCAATCACTTGGTTGGCATCTGGGGATATGCTTCTTTTAACATTGAACATGAAATACGTTATGTATTTGCTGACATTTCTGAAGGTAGCTCCAACTCATAAGCTACTTTACCAACTCTCTTTATCACTGGGTAAGGTCCTACGTATCGAGGACTTAGCTTTGCCTTTCTTACCAAATCTCATCACTCCCTTCATGGGTGCTACTTTGAGGAAAACTGTATCCCCCAACTTCAAACTCTAACGGCCTACGACGTACATCTGCATAACTCTTCTGCCTACTCTGAGCAGTCTCTATCCTCTGGCGGATGCTCCTGATTGCTTCTGTGGTATCCTCTATAAGATCAGTCTGAGATCCCATTTCTTTCTTCTCACTACCTTCATACCAACAGAGGGGAGATCTGCACTTCCTACCATAAAGAGCTTCATAGGGTGCCATACCAATAGTGGCTTGGTAACTGTTGTTGTAGGCAAACTCAGCTAAACATAAATACTTGCACCAACTGCCCTTGAAGTCCAATGCACAAGCTCTGAGCATATCTCTAGTACTGATTCACTCTCTCTGTCTGTCCATCGTCTGGGGATGGAAAGCTGTGCTGAATTTCAGTTTGGTGCCTAACGCTGTCTGTACACACTCCCAAAAGTGTGATGTGAAACGACCATCCCTATCAGAGATAATGGTCTTCGGACTCCGTGTAGTCGGATCACTTCCTGCACATATAATGGCTAACTTCTCAATTGAGTAAGACACTCTGATTGCCAAAAAGTGGGCGACTTGGTCAATCTGTCTACTATCACCCAAATAGCATCATAGCCATTAGTTGTCTTTGGTAGACCAACTATGAAATCCATGGCTATGTCTTCCCATTTCCACTCTGGAATCTGAATGGGCTGTAGGACACCTCCTGGTCTCTGGTGTTCTGCTTTAACTCTCTGACATGTCAGGCAGGTGCTGACATACTTAGCTATGTCTCTCTTCATCCCGACCACCAAAATCTTCTTTCAAATCCTGGTACATCTTAGTGGAACCAGGATGCATTGAGTAGGGGTTCCATGGGCTTCTTCAAGAATCTTCTTTCTCAGCTCTTCATGATTGGGGACACATAAACGGTCACCATAGA
>JAGFNQ010001726.1:181089-215763 GCA_024364735.1 Boesenbergia rotunda
TGCTTTGCTTTAGGACAAGCCTTGGCCATGTGCCCTACTACTCCACATATATAGCAAGCTCCAACACTTGACTTGTTAGGGCAAGCCTTCATCATGTGTCCCTCTGCTCCACATATATGGCATCCACTCATGCCCTGACGACACACTCCAGGATGTGTCTTTCCACACTTTGGGCAAGGAGGATACTTAGGCTGCTTGCTTGAGGTGCCTCCTTTACTTCCCTCAGAAGTCTTCTGGTCCCCCTGCTTTCTCTTGCTTGAATTCCCTTTCCAGTTCTGTTGATTCTGTGTACTCCCTTGGGACTTTTGAGCTGAGGTCTGTTGTTGTTGCGCCCGTGTAACCCTTATACTGTTTAAGTAGTGCTCAGTGATCAAAGCACTACTTACTAACTCCTCTGAAGTTTGTGGTCTGTTACCACTGCCGGCCACGTTCAAAGCTATCTGGGGCCTCAGCATCTTGAGCATCAGCCTAACTCTCTCCTTCTCAGTACTAACTAGCTCTGGGCACAAGCGAGCTAGTCGATTGAATTTCTTCACTGCTTCATCTACAGTCAGATCTCCTTGACGGAACTCAGTAAATTCATCATAGTGCTTGTTTGTCACTTTCATGTGAAAGTACTCTTCCAGAAATTCTGCTTCAAATTCGGCCCAGGTCATCTGATTCACATTCCTCTTAGCTTTCACTCTTTCCCACCACATCCTAGCATCTCCAGTAAGGCAGAAGGATGTGCACTTTATCTTCTCCACCTCGGGCCAGTCCAGTAACTCCATTATACTTTCCACCGTTTTGAACCATGCCTGAGCATCCCATGGTTCACTTGTGCCAGAAAAATTCTCGGGCTTCAGTCTCTGCCACTGGATCAGATATGCTTCCTGTCTCACTTCTCTTGTCAGAGGTACTGGGGGAGTCTCTGTCACCGCTGGTGTCGCTACTTGTGCCACTGGCGCCACTGGCGTGGCAACAGGGGTGGCTTGCTGATTAGCCATCAAGGCAGCAATGACTTGCTGCTGCTCAGCAAGTTGCCTCTGAAGCTGGGCCACCACTCCTTGAAGATCTGTGGGTGGTGCTGACTCAGTGGACTCCTGCTCTCTAGGAGTCTGCTCCTCATTTCGGACAGTTCTGGGACGTCCTCTTGCCATTCTCTTTCTCTATGGTGTATAGAAAATAAATAAGAAATAAATGCATATTATTTCTTACTAACTTGCTTCACTATCTCTATGCATACATTATCATATCATAGTAATACTATCATGCTTTTCTACTATCATGCACTTACTAATACTAGCAGTCAATAAAGAAAGCATATTAACAAAAACAAAACAACATTAAATTTCTTACTTGGTAGGCGGCAGGGTTGATGCTTGATGTCAGTGTGGCGGAAGGGTGGAGACCTGCTCTGATACCACTCTGTGACGACCAGACTTCTCTTAACTTTCTCTCTTAAGGCGGGCGCCACATTTACTGGACCTTAACTTTACCTTATCCTTAGCCTTAGGTTACACCTACTTGAGTCCCCTTAACTTGCTCTGAATTTTTTTTTTCTTCCTTCCTTTTTTTTTCAAAAAAAAACAAAACAACTTTCATTTTATTTGCTTTGCCAGGATTTGACCCCTAGACCTCTTAGTTGTAACACTAAAGCACTAACCAGCTGCTCTACCCAGTTTTTCTTTAATGGTAGCAGTCGACTGCTATTATATCAGTCGACTGGTGTCAGTCGACTGGTATATGGTCAGTCGACTGCCATATCGAACAGAAGGTTCTGTTCGATATAGCAGTCGACTGGTATCTGAGCCAGTCGACTGGCACGCCTGAAACTGCAAATTTCAGACCTGAAAATCCCTTTCAAACATCCACAAATCACATACTATCACTTCGCATTAAGATATAACTTCAAATCTATCATATATACTAGTTTATTTGGCACATTGGCAACTCAAAACCAATCCAAACTCTTGAAATTGAAACTAATACGGAACTTAACCAAACTAACCAAGCATATGGAAAAACATAAGTAAACATCTTCAAGTTGTATCAACTTCTTACTCTATGCGGAAATTAAACACATTGGTTCACTCTTTACTATTCAAAACATAAAACTAAATGTTTCTAAATACCAAACTCTACTCATACTCAACCCAACGGATCTTTTACCCCGGTTCCACCTCCTCTGAACATCAATGCAAGTCCTGTCGCCTCCCAACTTACGCTTTCTCTTTTCCTTTATCTGCAATAGAAGGAAAATGCAACTAATAAGCACAATGCTTAGTAAGTAAATCCCTACTCACAAAATCATGATGTCAATACTAAACATGCTCATTTCGAAGAATGATTTAAAACTTTACTTACTTCAAAACTTACAACTAAACATGCTTACAACTTGAAACACTTTATCATGTTTGTTAATGTATCAAAGTACACAACTAACCGTGCTTACTACTTGAACTACTTTATCATGCTTGCATTGTATCAAGGTACACATATAATAATTAAACACTTTCTCAAAAAAGAAACTACTTGATCATACTTATATACTTGAAAATAAATAATCAACTTTCTCTTAGGCCTTGACATTGTACCATGGTATCAGTGTACCAACTGCGCGCTTTTCTAATAGGTTGCGAGGTAGCTAGCCACCGCATCCTATTAGAACTTTCTACTAACTTTCTGTGGGCCTTACATTTGCCCGGTACATGTCTCTTTCACAAAAGTAAAATACTTTTCTTACTATACTTATTCATACTTATCAACTAACTTTTCTTTTGCATTAAAAGAACTTAACCTTCCTTACATTAAACTTTCCATCAAGCACACTATGTGCCCTTAACCCAAAACTTCACTTTTGGGTCCTTTCTCATATTAAAACTTATCATGCTTGGCCTACTTACATTCAATACCATTTAATTGGATTTCTAACATAAGAAAACATGCAACTTTAACAATCTAAACATGCAATTAGCAAGGTTTCTCAAAACGTGCTTCTTTTTTCGAAATCATGGCTTTATAGCAAGAATTTCGTAACGAAAACTACTCCTATTGCAGGTGAGTGATTTACTTACATCGGTCTTGAAGAAAACTCACAAAAACAGGGAGAAAACTCCCTACCAAATCCTTTCCCCTCCTTCTTTTGAAAAGCTTCCACCTTTAGCCCTAGGAAACAACCCTAGGTCTTCTCTACTCAAGGGAAAAGGTGAAGAAGAAGAAGAAGAAGAAGAAGAACCCTTGAATTCGCCTCTTCCTCGCCTCTCTTCTCTGTTCACGCGCGCGGCTACGGCTTCTCCAGGGTTTCACGCGACTTAAGGGGGCTTAATATACCTCTTAATGAAAAGGCTTAACTACTCTATAACATTATATCTCTCCTTCCTTTTCTGTGCTTGATACCCTAGCCCAGCTGGTTCGTTGGCTTCCCTTCCTCGCTGTGGTCGCGGGTTCAATCCACGGCTGCCCCTTTAAAATGTTTTTTTTTCCTTTTTTTTTATTTCTTTCTCCTTTCTCTAAAATACCAAACGGACTCGGAAAATTCCATAAAAATACTCTAAAAATTCCTAAAAATATCTAGAATATTTCTAAACCATTTTTAAATAATTCTAAGGACTTTAAGAACTAAAAAATGGAAATTTTGGGGCGTTACATATTGCCTTATCTACAACTGAAGCAAAGTATGTTGCCTTAGGGGAATGTGTAGCTCAACTCTTATGGATGATGCATACCCTTAAGGATTTCAACCTAGACTATACCCAAACTAAAGTATTTATTGACAATATAAGTTCAATTAACCTTACAAAAAACCCATTCATCACTCCAGAACTAAACATATTGAAGTTAAACACCACTTTATTAGGGATCACGTAGCTAGGGGTGAAATCGTACTTACACATATAGATCAAAATCTAACCTAGCTGATATTTTCATTAAACCACTACCTGAGTCTGAGTTTAGTTCACTAAGAAGGCAGCTAGGAATGTGTTTAGTAGAATAGGATTGATGTTTTTTGTTGTTTTTTTTCTATTATCTTGCGAAGTTGTTTTCAAAATCATATTGTTTTAAAATGATTTTTCTGACTTATTTTTTTAAATTACCCCTTTAAAACTAAGGTTTTTCTATAAAATGGACTTAGCTTAGGACATAATCCTAATTTGCATGTTCCTATAGACTTAGAAGTCAACATCTCACAAGCATATTAAGATACTTTGATTGATAACCTAGATTGAGTTGAGATGTTTAGGTCTATGTCTTGACTCAAAATGCTTTAAGTCAGTGCATCAAGAGCAGTTGAGGTGATAAATACAAGTGAATAGTAATCAAGTTAAGTAATTAAGCTTAGAAAGTCTAACTTAATCAGACTACTTAACTTGACTAACCCAAGTGAAAGCTGTTGTTGTATAATAGTTAGTAAGTAGCAAACTGGGTTAGACAGGGACCGAAAGAAATTGATTTGATTCGTTTTTCTTTAAATTCTTAAATGCATGAATTTTTTTTCCATGCTTGGACTCACTAGGATTATCTACTTGGTTCAAATCTTGTCACTTTTAATTTCTACTTACTTGGTTCATTACTACTAATTCTTGCTTAGTTCATAATTCAATTGCATTCTTGATTTATTTTGTAAGACTAATCGGCTCTGATACACAATTTTTTTTCCTTCCCTTCATTAAACTTTTCTTTCAAAAATCTATTTTTTTCAAAAAGAATATTTTTTGATATATGACAAAGAAGAAGAGTAGAAAAGTGAAGTTAAAGTTAAAAATTGGCAAAGGGGGAGAGTAGAAAAATTAAGTTTTCCTCGAAGAAGTTTTTTCCTTATTCAAAAGCTTTTCTCGTTAACAAGTATTTTTCTTTAACTTAAAAGTTTTGTAATGAATTTGTAATACTTAGAATTCTTTTCAAAAATTAGAAAAATCTTTTAAAAAGGAAAATTGCATGTTTTCAAAAGCTTCAGGGGGAGGATTTCAAATCAAAGGGGAGCTTTATGCAATTCTTCTATTTTCTAAGATTTTTTCAAAACTTTTAAAATGTCCTAAAAGCAAGAAATTACTAATCAAGGGGGAGAATGAAAATTTTGTCTTAAACTTTATGATTGACTGTGAATTAACTCTTATTCATGTTATTTTTAACTTAACTTTTGAACTGGGTTGTCATAAATCAAAAAGGGGGAGATTGTTGGTGTCGGATGCACCAGATCGAATCTGGTTTTGATAATAGCAAAGGGTTCAAAGTTAAGTTTATGTTGTGATCTAATGTGTTTCATTGAGTGTGTAGGAAAGTCTTAGTTGAGCTAGACATAAAGTCTTGACCTGCAGGGTTGAGCATAAAGTCCTGGTCGAGGACTGGGCACGAAGACCTGGCTGAGGGCTGGGCACGGAAGACCTGGCTGAGGGCTAGGCACCGAAGACCTGACTGAGGGTTGGGAACGAAGACCTGGTTCGTGAAATTGGGCAAGAAGTCCTGGTCGTGGACTGTGCACCGAAGTCCTAATCCGGAAGATCGGGTAGGAGACTTAGCCGAGTGAGGATTGCAGACAGAAGTAGAGGTGGGTTGAGGTACAAACGTCTCGAGATCCGGCAGTCTCGGAGGCCGAGCAAAAGCCCAACCGGAGGAGCCAGTTGACAAAAATGTAACTTCTCCAGAGTGGAGTAGGTGAGGATGCGTTTCCTGAATAAGGGGATAGTAGGCGTCGGTTCAACCTAGAATTTCATTTAAAATCCAAAGTCAGAACCAAGACAGCTCCGACTCTTATTTATGCATATATTTTCATATTATATTGTTCCTGGACTAACCCTGGTTGCAAGACTGAAAGGAACTAGCTGCTGCTATCCCAGGCGCCTGAAAGGGTTTAGGAGCCCAAGAACCCAAAGCGCCTAAGAGGTATCAGGCGCCCTAGAAGGGGTTTTTCAGCGGATGGAGAAGCTGAGCTGGCAGGTTCGCCACATCACCTTCTCAGGCGCCCGTGAGCCATCAGGCGCCTCAGCACTCCTAACCTCCCAAGACTAGGGATAAGGTTTGGCCAAGTCTGCGGATAAGCATACACCAGTTTCGGGTGACGTGGCAGGTGCCCTAGACCCTTATCAGGCGCCTAAGAAGGTACTATAAAAGGGGCTTCACCCCTTTGCTTCCAGAACAACGGTTTTTCAACTCAAGCACTCAAACACGCTCCATCATTCTTCTGTGCTCGAGTTTCCCGCACCAACAACGATCAAGATCGACGAAACACTGCTCGAGAGTCTTCGCTATTTCGTCTGTGTCGTCGATATAATTGTGTTTTATTGCTTAATTCTGTATTTGAAGCTTTTCACTTGTATCATTTTTTGAAATATAGAATTGCCTAACAAAAACGGTCAAGGACCGTGGGCCTTGGAGTAGGAGCCGTTACAGACTCCGATCCAAGTAAAAAGAAAATGAGTTAGCATTGTTTTACTTTCCTCTGTGTATTATCTGCATTTTCGAAAAATTTTAAGTAATCGATATTCACCCTCCTCTATTGACCACAACGATCCCACAGCATAGACCGTGTCATCCTCGATCAATCTCTGGGTTTCTTGATCTCCGAGTAGACTCACTCAAATAAATGAGCTCCATATCTCATATTGACTCATTTGAGCATGGTCATGCGTTTTAGTAACCCTATTGGATCAAGGGGCTCATAGATATCACTCCCATCATATGGGAGGGATAGATCCCACCTATATCACTCACATCCCTCCGCATAATACATTACATACCCAGTGATCGTCTTTATAGTCCCCCCTGTTACGGGTGATGTTTGACGATACTAAAGTACATAACTCCTTATGTAGGGAACCATAGTGACTTTAGGTCTAAGGACTATTCATACTAATAGTCTCATGAGAAAGTTTATGACACTCATATGACAATCTATAAAACTTTCTCATGATGGATCAATTCAGTACACATTCTCTAATGTATACTCATGTGTCAACTTGATATTATATATCCATGACTTGTGAGCTCAAGTCATCAATTGACTTATATGCTAGTCTCCATGCATTAATATTGTCCTTAAATATTAATGATTGACTAAGAATGATTTAGTGTATTGTTCTCGACATCATCTCACTGTAGATTCAATCAATCAATATGATGTAAATAAGAATGTACTTCCCAAGGACATTATTATACTTAGTTATTTGACACAAATATAAAGTATAATAACCAAACATGCCTTTATTAATGATAGAATATGATACAAAAAATCCTTAGTCAATCATCACATAATTGGCTCTAGGGCTCCTACTAACAAGATCTTCTCTTTCTCTCCTCTTTTCTTCTTCTCTCTTTCTTTCTCCCTCTAGCAAGCTATTCTCTGTCACAACAACCCTAGCGACGTCTAGATAACTTACCTTTCCTAGTCAACTAGTGCTCAATCAACAGTCCTTGTGGATCGATATTTTTATTACTTTACGATATTTTCGTGCATTGGCAGAATGCACATCATTAGCCGCAGCCTAAGATAATTTTAGTCGCAATTTTGGCCGATAATTGTTGTATCTGATTTTGTATTTAAGGTATTATGTAATGCAATTAAAAATAGCTATTTTTTTTATCTTTAGGTATACTACTGTATTTTTTTTTCTAATCTTTAGGTTCAAATTTAATGTTTAATTTAAATTTAAGTGTTATTGATCGTATTAAGTAATTTAAAATTTTAATGTTTAAACTACATACATGTTTAGTTTTACACATTTAGTAATGTCACAATTACTTGTTCTGTTTCTATATATATTGATTATTTTGAACTAAAATCAAATCCTTTAGTAGAATATTTATTGAATTAAAATCAAATCTTTTAGTAGAATATTTACATTACATAGAATATCCCGACTAGAAAAATGAGGTTTTTTTCCCTTGTTTACCTAAGAACTAAAAAGTCATAATATTTTTATTCATGTTTAGTTTACACGTTTATTAATGATGGAACTTTTAAGCTAATTAAGATACAATGTATATGAATAAAATATAGATGTACAATATAGGTTAGAAAATGGGTATGCCTCAAATATATGTGTGGATATGAACAAATTAAAGATGTTTAGAATAAAGAGTCACGACTATCATGTATTCATGTAAAGATTAATTCCAATAGTTTTCTATGACCTACTTCCTAATAATGTTTAGCAAGCACTTATAGAATTGAGTCTGTTTTTTCAGAAATTTGACTTCGAGGGTTTTTATGACATTTGATATGCTTTGGCTTGAAATAGGCATTCCTCTAATTCTTTATAAGTTTGAGTGGATATTTCCATCTATTTTTTTTATTCAATGAAGCATCTATAGTGCAATTATCTTACGAGATACAACTAGGTGGTCATATGCAATACAGATGGATGTACCTATTTGAACAACCTTTGTGGAAATTACAAAAATAGTGTTCATAACAAATCAAGAGTTGAGAGATCAATATGTAATGTATATTTGGTTGAAGAGACATCTTTCTTCTACTCTTATTATTTTGTAGATAATGTAAAAAATCAGATATCGTAAGTGTTTCGGAATTTTTATGATACTTAACCAACTCAGAGATGCTTTTTATTTTTCAAGTTTCTTGATAAGTCAATGTGTGCAACTGTTTCTAAATGGTTAAATGAGCAAGAATATCATCCTGCAAGAATATACATATTCCTAAACTGTGAAGAGGTCAAAATATACATAAAATGAGTTAGCATATTTATATTAAACATTTAGTTCCTTATACATGATTGTTAATATACCTTAAAATTTTCTTTTATGACAACTTGTATGAACAATAACTATATCTATAAAATCCAACAATAAGTGCAAGTGAGGAATATATCAAATTAGAGGTGAAATTTACTCTATGGTTTCAAATCTATGTAAGTTAGAGATTAAATCTTATTTTCATACAACTGTATTATATAAACATCTAATCTCAACTCAACACTATTTTTATAGGTGAACAATCGTAGAATATCAAATATGCAAGAAAAAAGAATAAAAAAATCTTATATTAGGATCTCTCCGTAACATAACATCATACTCTGATTACTATGTAAATGACTTCAAATTTCATATCACCCGACGCGATTTGCAAAGGCTTACCTATAATTTTGATATTTGCATAAAAGAAACTACCAACAAGAGTGATCTTGAATTTGATTACTATGATAGATTTGAGAAAATCATTAAGGTTGAGTATCTTGCTTTATCCTTAAAAAGGTGTGTATTATTCAGATGTTCATGGTATAATCCAACTCCGAGAACAGGTACTAGAATGCATCCAAATATAAGTTAATTGAGGTTAACAAAAAAAAAAAATTAATAAGTTTGAACATTTAATTTTTGCAGTATAATCTGGTCAAGTATTCTATTTTGAATACCCAATGAAGAGAAGAAGACTTAGTCAATGGTTAGCAATTTGTCAAATGAAGGCTGGTCTACCATAAAAATGTCGAACACTATCATTGCCCAAAATCATGATGCGTATCAAAGTGAAGAAGTCGAGAACCACTTAGTTGATTCGAAAATTCAATCCACATCACAATTACATGTATATGTTAATGTCACTTCCGGGTAAATAGATGATGGAGAGATATCCAACAATGAGGAGCTTGATGTACCAATGCAGTCTAGCTATGAGAACTTGCAAAATGTTAATGTAATTGCTTCAAATTGACATGATGTTTAAAAACTTGTCGTGGAACATTGTATTCATTTACCTGTCTTAACATGTACCTTGTTATAGCATACAAGACATTATCATTTTGAATGTTATATGTTATACTATGATTTTGCATATATATAACCATGTCAGACATTCCAGTAGCATAGAGTGGCTAGACTATCTTGAGGGTTTCTATAAGTAGTTATGTATTTAGTAATTCCAGTACTTAGTATTCTTTTTATTTATCATACATTTCTTAGTAATTCCATGTTTTTACATGTAGCTTTGTTCCAGATAGATATAAGGTCGCAGTGTACATATCTAAAAACGAAGAATGGATGCGCGCTAGCTACTAGTACTACATGAAAGCATGTAGAACATGGATTGAAAATTTTCTATTATGGTAAATTTTTGTAAGTATTTTGAATATAAATGGAACATTTGTGTAGTATAAAAATCTTTTGATACTAATTTTCTCAATATTGTTGCAAAAAAGATATATTTGGGAGAAGGGTCATGATGCCAACTTTAAAGAAACCTGGAACATCTACTGCGCTATACTTTATAGGGACTTGTTATACAAGTGGAGGAAGAGGGGAACTAGGCCATCTGAGGTGCCTGATGATATTTGGGAGGCTTGGAGAGTCATTTGTGTTGCAGAGAGATGACAGTCAAATTCAAGGATTTCTGGAAGTAATTGTAAGGTTGAGCTTGCTAGGCCAAGCATTGGATCCACAAAGTACATTGTTGGATCCCGATCTATTGTCAAGCATATCGTAGACTTGGTAAGTTTGTTAATTTAATATTTAGGGAAAATTTTGTTACTATTATTGACCTTTTTTAATGTACTTGCATTTTTTGTACACAAGATGCTGAATTACAAAGACTTCCCACTTGTTGGAAGGTATTCAATAAGACACATAAGAAGAAGGATGACATATTTGTCGATATGCAATCCCATGTAGTCAACATAAGAATATTCACTTTATCCAATTACACAATTATCTGCATTCAATATATTTATAGATTGTATATCAATATTAATTAATTAATTATTTTTTTCATAGGACGAAATGACAAATAGAATTGCACAGGCGTCACAACCTAGTACAGAGGAAGAGGAATCACAAACTCTATCCACTAATGTGATTAATGATATTTATTGTCATATTGTCGATGGAAGGAAGAAGACCTCCCTATATAGCCTTGGCTCCCAAGCCAAACTTGTCTTTGATTGTATGGGCTCCTCTTGGGATCAGGAGTCATCTTAGTTCCTCGTCATCTAATACGGTACAAATGTTGCAACAAGAAAATAAAGAATTAAGGGATCGACTCGTGAGATTATAGCAGTCGATGATTGCTCAGGACGCCAGAGCTACGAAGATGTATCACCATATGTCTGTCGTGGCAGCTTAGTTCACTCCGACGTAAGAACCATAGTTGTATCATTTTGGGTCTCAGGGATAACGTGGATCCTAACGATACCCTGATGAGTAAGTCATTTTGAGATGTGTTATCATATAACTTTCTTTGTTGTTATTTCTGTGTTTTAATGAAAAATATTGCTAATACTTTTTAAATTATATGCATCTCTATCTATAAGTATTATATTTTTTCTGATCCATTTGAGTCGATGATATTTCTATCACCATTTATAGATATCCAAAATTTTTGAACTAAGGTATGTTTTTTAAAGAATGTAAAATTTGTGTTTATCAGTTTATATATATTTATGATATGTAGTAACCCCTTATGTAGTTTAACATCAAAAAGTACTATTGTTATATTCATAACCTATCAAATCTTACTTTTGCAGGATTGAAGATGATTTTGTATTAGATTTTGAGTTCGATGTCTTGTATTGGATAATATAGATTTTTGTATTGAACTTCTCTTGTTTGTATTCCAATATTTGGTTTATATCATTTCTTATGTTTGGATTGGATAGGATTGAATTTTATTATTGTTTGCCATATTTTGGATGTTGTGTTGGGATTGTATTATTGATTGTATTGTTAGACTAGTGTTTTATGTCTGGATTGGGTGTTGTGGTATTTAGTTCTATAATGTAAATATTGTGTTGTTTAGATGTATAATGTAAACGTGTTGTGATAACCATCGTTTATGATGGTTTATTGATTGTTATACTTTATGTAAACAGGGCAAACGTTAAAAGGGGGAGTTTCTGGCAAATATTTGTCAAATTTAGCGATGGAAATTTATAATTCTGTTGCTATTTATCGTAAAAATAGTGACGGAAATTTAAGTTTCCATAACTATGGAATTATAAATTTCTGTAGTTATTTTTTACAATAAAATAGTTTAGAATTATAAATTTCTATCACTAAATTATAATTATCCGTCGCTGTTAGCGACGAAAAATATAATCTAATAATGATGAAAATTATAATTATCCGTCGCTCATAATGATGGAAATTATTTATCCTTCGCTTTTAGCGATAGAAAATATAATTTCTGTTGCAAATCTTAAACTAGTTAAGCAGAAAAATTATTTTAAGGTTAGCGGTAAAATTTATATTTCCGTCGCTAATGAGCAGCACAATATATATTATCCATCTCTAAGTTTAAAATAATTACATGATAAATTATTGACGGAATATAAATTCCGACGCTAAAGTACAGTAGTGACTCGAAAAATTGGGACAGAAAGATTCAATTGTTAAGTGGTCGCTAATTGCAATTAGCTATCAATTAGCGATGGATATTTCTATTGCTAATCACGGGATCATTTTATGGTGAATCTACTTGAGGGATAGGAATTCTTACCTTTCAAGATGGCTTAAGTTGATTATCTTAAGTTGTTGAGACCCAGCTAAGTAGGTCGATTGTCAACTTCCTCTATCGCTACCTCAGTCCAAGTGTAAGTGGGAATTTGGTGAGTCATTGATGCACTTATCAAGTCAATGACTATTCTGAATGCTGATTCGACGAAACTAATGGTTTTCCTTCTTTCTCACACGCAGAATTTGTCATGGAATTCTTTCACTTCCGGTACAAGTTTACTCTTTTCCATCTACTCAGCACACATCCTTATAAGAGTGGTGCATTCATGCAAAGGCATGTGATGCTACAAAAAAAAAAATCCCGAATTAACAACCGGTATTTCCATTGCTACTTCGTCACTATTTGGCTTTAGCAACATAATTACGATTGACATTTGGTAGATAAATTGATTGAGTCGTAGCGATTTTGTTGATGGAAATTAGGTTCCTTTGGTAATTACCGACGAAAGCTAAATTTCATTGGTAAATATACCAACGGAATTTAAACATCTTTAGTTAAATATACTGAAGGAATTTTTGTTTCTGTTGATAATTACTGACAGGTTTTTAAGTACTGTTGATAAATAGTTAACAAACCTTGTTCCTGTAACGCAGATTCCCAATGAACTTATTGTTTTCGTCAATAATTACCAATGGAATTATAGATTCCGTCAGTGATTCTGGTAAATAGTAATATTTGAGGTCTTCTTTCTCATCAATGCAGGCTCCTCCACTCCGACGACACTAATCCATCTTCTCCAATGAGGAATTTGATAGCCTGAGATGTCAACATAAGTGAGCGCTTGGGTCAACTTTCCGACACGATTCCTTCGACACTTAAGTCAGTAATCAGAAGTGAACCAAAGAGAAGAGGACAGACTAAAAACGAGAAGGGGAGAAAACTTGAGCAGAGTCACCTCTTTCTTTCAAGAAGAGAAGTGTTAAGACTGAAAGAAATTTAGATATCTCCACAATGATATGATATTGTCTACTTTGGGCCTAAGCACTCATGGTTTTGCTCTTGGGTTCTCCCAAAAGGTCTCATACCAATGAAGATTCCTTTTTTCCTTTATAAGCCTATGATCTTTCCCATGTGTTTTCGATGTGGGACTATGTTTGCAACCTTGCAACCCCAACAATCCCCCCCTCAAACAAAGGACCACAAGCCTATCCTCAAGCGGAAACTCTTTCTGTTTGATGTCCGATCCTCAACCCACCAAGACTTTCTGCCCCTCGGTTCACCCGACCTACTAGGACTTCACCGCCTAGCCGCAACTAGAACTTCTCTGCCTGGTGTCTGGTTGTCTTGATCAAGACAGGGAGCCCACACATCCTTTATTCAAGGTTTAACCCACATGGTTAGATCTAGATTATAGCTCTAGCTCGTGCTTTTTCCAGCGGTTAGTCTGGTGAAGAGCGACCTGGCTCTAATACCAATTGTTAGATCATTTAGAATCGATAGAGGGGGGGAACGAATATCGATAAAATTTCGGATAAGTAAGAATACTGCACAGCGGAAAAATTAAAGCAATACTAACTCATTTTTTTACTTGGTTCGGAGTTTGTAACGGTTCCTACTCCAAGGCCCACGGTCCTTGACCGTTTTCGTTGAGAAAGTCTATATTTTGGAAAAAGGTGTTACAAACTTAAATCACGAATACAGAATTTAAATAACTTAAAACAAATATACCGACGACTAGAATGTTATCTGAAAAATAGAGCAGCAGGTCGTCAATCTTGAGCGTTGTTGACGCTTGGAACTCGAGCACGGGAGATCTGCATGGAGCGTTTGAGTGCTTGAGTTGGAAGAACTGTTGCCTGGAAGCAAGGGGTGAACCCCCTTTTATACTTGTATCCAGGGCGCCTATGAGGTTGTAGGACGCCTGCCACATCACCGATTTATGCGCATCCTTATCCGCAGACTCGACCAACGCCTATCCCCCATCTAGGGCGCCGGGGACGTCTAGGGCGCTTGACTGCTCATGGGCGCCTTACATGCTGCTAGCTCAGCTTCGTAGCCTCAGGAACACACCCATCTAGGGTGCCTATATCAACACAGGCGCCTGTGTTCTCGGGCGCCTGAGTCCTCTCAGGCGCCTGGGATGCAGAAACTCAAACCTCTTGCTCCTGCAACAAGGGTTAGTTCCAGAACAGCAGTAATAATAAGAATCAAATATAAATAACAGCTTGTGCTGTCTTGGTTTTGACTTTGGGCTTCTAAATAGAACCCTAGTTCGAATCGACGCCTACTGTTCCCTCTTCCAGGGAACGCGTCCTCACCTACTCCACTCTGGAGAAGTTACATTTCGCCAACCGGCTCCTCCGGTTGGACTTTTGCTTGGCCTCCGAGACTGCAGGATCTCAAGACGTCCGTTCCTCGACTCGTCTCTACTTCTGTCCATAGCTCCCGCCCGGCTAAGACTTCTGCCTGATCTTTCGGATCAGGACTTCAGTGCCCAGTTCACGATCATGACTTATTGCCCAACCCCCGGTCAGGTCTTCGGTGCTTAGTCCACGATCAGGACTTATTGGTCAACCCTGC
This sequence comes from Boesenbergia rotunda, assembly GCA_024364735.1. NCBI lineage: Eukaryota > Viridiplantae > Streptophyta > Magnoliopsida > Zingiberales > Zingiberaceae > Boesenbergia > Boesenbergia rotunda. The sequence continues at coordinate 196,049 of JAGFNQ010001726.1, forward strand.
ACGTTAAGACTTTGTGCCTAGCTTACCTAGGATTTTCCTGCACATTTAACAGATTCATTAGATAACACATTAACCTTAACTATGAACCCTTTGCCATTATCACAACCCAGATTTGATCTGGTGCTTCCGACACCAACAATAAGAACCAACCTACCTCGTCTATATCGATGAAACTATTTATATAGCAGAAGGAATCTCACGTCATCATTTTCACACTTTCTAGCTGGTTCCTACTTAGGTGGGCTAGTATGATGAGTCTGTTATTTCCTTCCACTCATAAACTGCCACACCAACTAAGAGAGAAGGGAAACCACTTCCGTCGGCCACATCTAAATAGCCATTCATAGAGTGACACGTAACCCGAGGAGAACCCCTTATGAAAACTAACTTTGAGACTTCATTCATATCTTCTAGCAAATGACAACCAGATGGATACTATACGCAGTTTTCACCTTGACGACCATTAGCGGGAGAGTCCTCTAATATGGACCCACCTCGTATAGCTTGAGAGAGTTGATTCCAATTGCTTGGGAAAACCTCTTTGAATTACTCTTGGGGATTTCTTCATATTGCTCGAGGGATTAATCAGTAGCTTGTACCTTCATTGCTTGGTTGAATATGAGGATATTCCTATCATTACTTGACGAGTAAAACTATCACGATTCAACAAGGCTTCCATGATGTTTCCCGACCAACAAAACCTTGTAGCCTATTTCTGGAAAACTCTATAACAACTTCCACCGATACTTAGGTGATCCTGGAGTGGTGTACCCAGAAGAACTCATTGTGTCATTCTATCCTTTGGCAGAACCCACAACACTTCTCATATTTCTTGATGATACTTTACTAACCCTTCCATTGCTTAGGATAAATCCAATTACTATCACTATTCATATACAATAATTATTGACAGAATTGCAAATTCCATTAGCAATTAACAATAGAAATTGTAATTCCGTCGATAAACTGTAAAAAAAATTCACATCCCAGCTTTAAATTTGCAATTATCCTTTTACATTTTTTTCATACTAATACATTATACAATCACAATCGATGTTTTATTCCATTACACAACCATAAACATATCATACACAAACAACAAATTAATTAAATTATACATCACAACTCATTACAATCCATACACAAACAATCGAATATACTATCCAAATCCATACAAACCATGTCATATAATGTTACATACAAATCATATACAATAAAATATCCAAATTCATACAAAAACAATCAAATATACTATCCAAATCCATACACAATAAACTATCCAATAACGATACATACAAACTATGTCAATAATCTACTACAAAGACACCCAAAATAGAATCCTATAAAGCAGTACAATCAAATACCGTAGAAAGCAAAATATGATAGATTAGTATCAGAATCATGCGAGGTAAATTGATTCAAAATTAATAATGAACATGAATACATTAAAAACATGAATGTATAACAAAATTTATAGGTAAAAAAAGTACTCGAATAAAATTTCGGATAGCTGATGTTGATGATATATGGACCAATGAATTATCCTGAGAAAATATAATATAATTAGCATATTATAACATCAAAATCAACTAAATATATTCTGTATATTTTATGAGTGATAAAAAAAAGTTATAGTTAAACATACCTCATAATGATGCTACTCAGATCTTGGTAGACAGGCTAGAGGGGGGTGAATAGCCCTACAAAAAAAACTTAATCTTTTACACTTGTTTAGCAAAGGTAGACAAATTAGTTGTACAAAATAAAAGTCAATATGATAAAAGAAAGATGCTACGAGGTTTTACTTGGTTGCAACTGTTAGGACCTAATGAATTTAGATATCTCCACAATGGTATGATATTATCTATTTTGAGCCTAAGTCCTCATAGTTTTATTTTTGGGTTTTACTCAAAAGGTCTCATACCAATGGAGATATCTTTCCCTTATAAATTTATGATCTTTCTTATGTGTTTTCAACGTGGGACTTTGCTTGCAATTTTGCAACCCCAACAATCCCCCCGTCAAATGAAGGATCACAGGGTCCCTCAAGCGAAAAACCTATCTGTTTGATGTCCAATCCTCGACCCACTAGGTCATCCTACCCCTCGGTTCAACCGACCCACCAGGTCTTCCTACTAGGTCTTGCATAGCTGCAACTAGAACTTCCTACCCGGTGTTTGGTCCTCTTGATCCAAACATGGGAGCCCCTAGTTCCTTTGTTCGAGGTCAATATTCCACTCATATGGCTCGATTAGACCATAGCTCTTGTACACAGTTGACGGTTAGACCTTCTAGCAATCCGAGTTATAATACCAATTGTTAGGATTGAAGGAATTTAAATATTTCCATAATGGAATGATATTGTTCGCTTTTGGCCTAAGCTCTTATGGATTTATTTTTAGGGTTTACCCAAAAGACCTCATACCAATGGAGATATCTTTCCCTTATAAGTCTTTGATCATTGCCATATATTTTCAATGTGAGATTTTATTTGTAACCTTACATCTCCAACAACAACAAGGGATGTTGCTAATCCAAGGAGGTTGAAAGCTCGACTAATCATATCTTCTTCGATGAAGGCGGATAAGCCTCTTACAGACGTTGAAAAGCTCGTACAAGAGTTAGGAAAATGAATAATAGTTGTTGTATTTAATTCCTAGCTCTAGGGGTTATTTATAGTCTAATGGTCAAAGTGATCATTTATTGACATGACATTTAAAGTGCCTTAGTTGAGACTCAGGGTGCCTTAGTTGGATAAAGTTTTATCCACTGCGCAAATGGTAAGTTTAGGTTACTATTCACTAAGGGTGCCTTAGATCCGATCGAGGGCACCTTAATTCCAAACTACGATGCCCTCAGTCAAAACTGAGGTGCCTTAGTTGCGTTTTTACACAACTGCATTTTTGCACCCGAGGCACCCTTAAACAAACCTAAGGTTCCTCAAGTCTTCAAAATCAACTTTCAAGTTGATCTTTTTGGTTCTCGCTTGCATGGTTGATGCTCCGACCATCCAGAGTTGAGCTCACCCGATCCCAACTCCGGTCTTTTCCTCGAACAAACTTCCTCCCTGGCTTCTTGTCCCTCAGACGACGTGCATGACTTTCTCCTCTACCAATGTACTTTTCTGCAACTCCTCATCCCTCCGATGCACCGAGCCTGTCGGCTTCCTTCCCATGTTATTTTTCTCACTCACTGCATCTTCCACTCTACTTCTTGTGCTCCTAAGCTCTTGCAGGGCCAGACACAAGGATTAAAAATAATAGGATCGAACTTAACTCAGTTGATCATATCAAAACCAATGCGAGGTACTTATATTAAGTCTCCTGTTACTCAAACTATACTATAATTAAGTATATTGAGCAATGACTGCTCGCATCTTGGCCAAGGCAGTGCCATTTCTTGCATCCCTTTTGGCCATCCTCGCCTCCACTATTTTGAGTCGAATCTTTTGATCTTGATTTTCTACTCTAACTGACTCCATCTCAGTAAAAGAAGAATTAGGACGGGCTCTAGGCATCCTCAAACGATCAAATGTCGCTTTGGCTTGCAAGCCAAAGTCGTATGTAAAGGGTGGAGTTCTTTGTTCTTCCACTGATAACATCAAAATAAATGTCATTTATAACTTTGGTAGATAGAGACTATGACTCCCCTCCCTCTACTGGTGGTGCAGAAGACTAGGTCACTCTATTAGTCATTTCCTCCTATGTGAATAAAAAATATATGATTAATATATACTACATAACTACTAAAGCTAATCATTGTTAATGGTTATATGTAATATATATAATAAAGTTAATATTCTTATGTCTGTAGCTCAGGATTAAGGATTGACAAATGCCCATCACTTTTCTTATGAGTCTTGTTAAATATCTCCTAACAATTGGAAGGCCTTTATAGAGTATGCTCTTATATACAAAAGAAAAGTAGCATCAAATTTATGTAAATTAGAAAATAAATTATTATTTTCTTATATAACTTTAAATTAAACTCACTAAATCGATGGCATGCTCTACAATAGACATGAATCCAAAAGTATGGCTAGCCAACTATAGAATTTGCCCTCCACTTATCTCGGCCCAGGCGGCAGTCCATACATCCCAGATCTCGTCTGATACAAAAGCTGGTCTCGTGCCCTTCTTTTTAAATTGTATAGGAGGTCTTTGTACAATCTTACACAATAAATGTTCTAAGTTTCTATAAATTGATGCTCCTGTCCTGCCTCCCAAGTATATCATATCTATAATTATAAGTTGAGAAATTGGTATACTTAAGGATAAATTTATGATACAATACCAAACATATTCAATTTACTTATTAGAAATTCTCCATAATATAAATCTTCATCTCCCGATCTATATGCCTCCATGAAGTATGAGAAGTGGAGACTCACTCTGTAAATTTCCCAATTATGTATGTCGCTGAGCAATCCCATCAGGAGTAAAACTGCATATAAAAATGTTAAGGTATGAGAAATATGTTATAAATAGTTATATATGAATGTAAATTACTATAAACAAAAATACTTACGACTCCCCAACAATCCTCAGCACTGTATGGCCATGGGGTATGACTGGCTACTCTGTCATGATAATATATGCAAAATAATATCGATTTGGGTCAATCGGCTAGAGGGGATGAATAGCTCTACAAATTGAATTTCAAATTCTCTTGCTACTTACTTAACAAGAGCACACTGACTGATTGATTAGATAAAGCAAATGACATACAAAGAAAGACTAGGGAGACAGTATGTTTACTTATTACAACTTGGGTGACTGTTAATCTGAGGTAGTAGAAGTACCATCGCAGAGCCTCCTTCTTCGACAAAGTTAGAGGCGAAGAAGCCCCTTACAACAATTACAAACTTAGAAATGAAGTATAAAATTTGTAGTATAGGTGTGTTCTTTACAACTGATTTCAAAGCTCTATTTATACCCACTGGTCAAAAGTGATCATTTGTTGGCATGGCAAAATTCAGATGCCTCTATTGAATCCAGGCTCCTCAATTTGGATAAAATTTATCGCATCACAACGATTTGCACAATGATCATCGCAACGGCTCTGGACATCCAGACACCTCTATTTAATAGAGGCATCCAAAGTCCAGGAGCCTGAATAGGATAGAGGCTCCTGGAGTCCAACCGCTTGAAAACTAGGGATGGCAATAGGGTGGGGCGGGGGCGAGTTTGTCATCCCCGCCCCTAAATTGTATCCCCACCCCGATCCTTGCCTGATCCCCAATTTTACCTAATCAAGGAATCTCCATCCCCGACCTTGTGCGGATTAAATTCCCATACTTGTCCCCATCTCAGAGCAAGACTCATATTGAGTAATAAATGTTAGTGTGTGCACTTATGTGCCAAGACACTTTTATGTATTTATGGATAATTATTTTAATAAAGGCAAGTATTTGGCGTTAATCATTTACTTTTCTGTACGTATATGATTAATGATAAAGTCCCACAGATTAATGGTTATATTATTCTGAAAATCGTCCTTGATCGGATAGATATCTAGAGGGGACATAGATATCTAGATCAACGCTAAGTATGACTAGGTCAAGATAGATCGGAGGGATGGATATCCAAGTTGTACTTGGGGGTGCCTTGAGTTTAGAGGTACACTGGACACGACCCGCTTAAGAGAACACCACATATTAAGCATCATTGGTAGTTCGTCTTAATGAACGAGTGTAACTGATCTTTTGACTTGAGACCTTCATATATTCTATGCATGGAGTTATGTACTTTGATGCCGTTAAAAGCAATCTTTAATCGGATTGTGATTAATACGGTAATTGGGTGTATGACAAAACGTAGAGAGAATAGTGTTGAGTCAATAGAGGATTCATCGCTCTCTTGGATTTGGGAGTTAACATCCTGGCCGCTTGATAGAGATATTAGTGACTCGAAATCCATGGTCATGGGAGGAATGATTATCATTCAAGATGAGTCTATTATATCTTGGAAATCAAGTAAAACAATTAATTGGTGATGATGCATACTGCACCGAATTAATTGGGATGTAGGATAAAGATGAAGAGATTGAATTACACAGTAATCGGTTCATGGAGGTTTTAGTTTATAACTAATATTCTATCGCGTTGGGTGGCTAAAAACTGTTGCTAGACGGTTACCTTAGTCTGTGTATGGATTTACACTACCTTCGTGTATAGAACCTAGAGGGTCGCACGCATAGCACATAGACGCGAACAATATCTGTAGTTGATTATTTTAGTGGATACTAAAATTAATCAATTTATTATTTCTGAATAAGAATTAATTGGATTATTAATTATTTCTGAAATATCGGAAGCGAGAATGGATCAAGATCAAATATGGATTTATTTGATGTAGAGAAAAGAGAGTAGATTTATCTTTTATTCTCTTTGGAGAATTTGAAAGGTCACAATTATTGTGGCAATAATGGAGAAGATAAAGAGTCTCTATTAATGATAATTAATGGAGAAGATGAAGAATCTATATTAATGATTATTAATGGAGAATTTCAAAAGTCGCAATTATGATAAATTAATGAAGAATATGAAGAGTCATGTCTCTTCATCTTCCTTGGAGGCTATATATATCCACCTTGGAAGAAGAGGAGAATACTTCTCCTTTGTCTCTCTTGTGCGATTTCTCTCCATCTCTCTCGGGAAGCCTTCGGCAGCCTACTTCTTCTCTAGTTGGAGAAACATCTCCAGATCCGTAGTGCATCCGAAAGAATTCTGTCGATCCAAGTGGCTAGCACCTAACGGATCATCTAGTTCGTGATCTTGTGCGCGTGGATACCGCTAGATGAGTCACACGTGGGGCTCTCATCTGTTCGTGATATTATTCACAAGTAAGCAAAGGATTACAAGGTATGTTTTCAGTTTATGCTTGTTTTCGCATCATTTTGTTTAGAACTATATGTACCACGAAAAGATCCATGATTTAAGAGCAGATTTTTGCTTTATTATAAATATTCCGCTGCGCTCAGAACCCAACACTGGTATCAGAGCAAATCGTGGTTGGATCATATAGTTCAAAACCTATTCTTCAAATTTTTGAAGATTAGTGCTTCGAGAGATTTCGAAGAAATTTTTTATTTATCTCATGTGTTATGATTTAACATTTCAAGATAGAAATGTAGAAATGAATTTTATCTATCAAACCTGTAGAGAAATATATGTTATGATTTAGATATGAATTCCTTATGGTTGAAGTACATGATTACTTCAAGTTTCATAGAGATAGATCTCGTAATGAGATTGTGTGGATGCACAAGAAGTAAATTAATGGTGAGACATTTTAATAATTGTAAATCCCTTAAATATTAAGTCAAGATTTGTTGAAAGCTCTCCATTAATAACTGTGATGATAGTTAGAGTTTTTACATGAGTCGGTACAGCTCAGCTGTGGGCTTGTGTCAAAACATCTATAATTTATCATAATTATTAGTGGGTCGACTTAAATCAAATTCGTTGACTTGTTTAGCTCAGCTAAGGTCAATTGATTTGAGGGGCAAGTGTTGAGTTAGCCTTTCTACTAGTTGAGTTAAATCAAATTCTGTATCTTAGCCTTTCTACTAGTTGAGTTAGTTTAAGCTTATTTAATTTAATTGTAACAACTAATCTGAAATTTTTGTGAGCCGCACAAAAGATTTTTTTTATTTTACAGTGACAATTCACCCCCTCTCTCTTGCCGGTCCACCTCGACTCGACAAGTGGTATCAGAGCCAGGACGTCACAGAAGGACTAACCGCCAACTGCAGTAAAATCTAAAAAATGGTTGGACCAGTGATCTACCCGTCGAAGTTTGAAGGGGAGCTCATAGCATGGAAAAGAAAAATAAAGGTATTTTTTACTACTAATTACGAATTATTACTATACTAATAATGAAAAATAGTTTTTCAGCTCCAAACGATAACAAAGGAAAAAATCAAGGAACCTGACTCCTGGAACAAATAGGAACAACCAGACGCGATAGCAAATGGAAAGGCGAAATTCCATCTGCGGACTGTCCTCCGCGAATAAGATGTTAATCGAATCGGGAAGTACAACTTAGCAAAGAAACTTTGGAAAAAGTTCTTAGAATTGCACGAAGGCAACTCAGAGGCAAAACTAGCACAACGAGACATCCTACGAAGCTAGCTTACCAACCTCCGAATGGAAGACAATCAATCAGTTGCCCAACTACATGCCAAGGTAAAAGAGCTAATCACGAACCTTGAGAACCTTGGTGGAAAGGTATCAAATCGCGACGCTCAACGCTATGCACTGAATTCTGTCCAGAGAATCTCGGATTGGACCATAGTAATCAACACATATTTTATTTCAAAAGACCTTGAGGTAAGTACTCTAGAATGACTATTTTTAGTTTTAGAACTTCACGAATCTCAGTGTGTAGGGAAGAGCAGAAAAATAGACAACGTCGCTCTGAATGCTAGGAGAAACTAGATCGAGGATGTGTCATCAACGGATGATGAAAATATGACGGAGATGGTAAAAAGCCTTAAAAGTTTTTTTTAAAGGGATAATAAATTTTCTAAGTTTCAAGGTAAAAGACGATCTCCAAAGAAACATACAGTCCAATGCTATAACTGCAAAGAGGAAGGTCATCTAAAAGATCAGTATCCCAAACTCAAGAACCAGCCAAAGAAGAAGAAGACATTGAAAGCCACTTAGGATGAGATTTCATCTGATGAATCAAAAGTTGAAGAATACGCTGGATTTGCGTTGATGACAAGTTATCAAGAGGAGAACACTGAGGAAGGGGGAGCTACACTAGAAGAAAGTAGCGACGAAGGGGGAGTCCCTATTTCCAAAAGAGACCTAGTAAGTGAGGTATGTTTTCTCTCTCACGATCAATTATACTCTGGTATAAAAGCATTGCTTAAAGCTAATCCTAAATTAGAAAAAGAAAATCAAAAATTAAAAAAGAAATTGACTAATGCATGTTCTTCTGATGGCTCTAATAAACTGAAAAAATGATGTAGTTAATTTGAAAATTTTAGTTGAAAAATTAGAATTTGATATTGCATGTCTACGCCAAAAGAAAAATAGTTATCCTAATAATCTGAACTAATATATTAAAAATCATAAGAGCCAACTTAGAAAAGTATTCAAGAACTATATACCTGCGAAATTTTTAATTAACCCCATAGACAGGAACATATTTTGGGTTCCTAAGACTTTACTAGATTAATTTTTACTCAGTATATGTTTTAGTGCTAATAGTTTTTTGTTATTTTTTAATATATTTTTTCTTTCACACTTTATTATTTACCTTTTTGAAAAATGAATAGCAGTCAAATTTTAAATTGATAAAATCATGTTCATATTTTTCCTAAATACATGAACATTTTAGTTACTTACAGTGAATTTTTGAGAATTTTTTTGATTATTTTTTGAATATTCACAATTTTAAATTCAAAATTCAAATTTTAAATTTTAAAAAAAGAAAAAAAAATTATTTCCCTAGATATAATTTTTTTCAAATTAGATATGATTTGTAAATCTCAGTAAAATTTTACTTGAATATTTTGAAGTGTTTTGAATTTTTAATATTTATCCTTCAAAAATTCTACTATGTCAGTATATGATTTATTTTTAGACATAGATTATATTTTCTATGAAAATTTTTTTCGTAGAAGCTTAAAAACTCTATTTCCTAATTATATAAACATTTTTAGATTTTTCTAATATGTTTTCGATTTTTTATGTTTTTTTATTGAATTTGATTTTTTTAATATTAAATTTCGATAGAAAATTATTTTTTTATCAAATCTTATTTTTTTTTTTTAAATCTACTCATCATCTGTTGACCTTAATAATATTTTCTCTGATTTTTTTGATGTAATTTCGAATATTGAAAATTTAATATTCAAAATTTTAATCCATTACTATTTACACTTGCGCAAAAGTTTTCAATTCTTTTCAAAAGAATTTTTTTTTCAAAAATAAGAAAAAAAACAAAAGAATGCTCAAAAATTATTTCATTCATATTTTCTATCTTTTTCTTTTTCCTAGTTTTTGTTGTACCTGTTGGGGAAATCTATGATCCGGAGTGACCATGTGTTTTGATATTTGAACAAAGAGTTTAGGTTAGGGTTTCATGTTGATCTAATATGTGTATGTGAGTGTGCAGGTTTGCAGGATACACATAGACTTATTTGGGCGTCTTCAGGTTCGGTGAAGGATGACATGGGGAGACGAGTCGTGGGTATGGATGCATCCGAGGGACCGTGGACAAAGCAGGGACGATGAGCCGAGGGATGAGCACTTCGAGGCATACACGAAGGCTGACATAGGGAGACGAGCCATGAGCTTGCATGCATCCGAGGGACGAGAGTCGAAGTCGAAGAATGCTTCAAGGCAACAGGTCAAGGCTGCTGGATGAAGGGTCAGCTGAGTCGTGAGGGTCCAAGTGCTGACAGATTTGTACTCGGGATGGGAAACCCTAAGTTTAGGGATGGACCAATCGACTGATACTTGGATCAGTCGACTAATGAAATGCACAGAAAGATTAGTCGACTGATCCTAGGATCAGTCGACTGATGGCGGTAGGAATTCGAACGTTGGGCTGTGACATTCGAATTCAAGTGGACCAGTCGACTGGTGCTTGGACCAGTCGACTGGTAACGGTCATTTCAGCCAAGAGCTCTATTTAAGAGAGCTCGGTTTTGGCTGAGAGTTCTTGGTGAAACAAGCTTAGGTAAAGCCTCTTAGTAGCCTAAACATGCACAGAGGTTGTCAAGGTATCGTGGCGAGGATTCTCCACCCGCAAGAAGTGACAAGAGCTAGCCGGAGGTGTTTCGGGGGGTCATCCACCGAAGGATCGAGATCGTCCACCTTACGGACAGCCGTGGAGTAGGAGTATCATCTCCGAACCACGTAAAGATTTGGTGTTAGCATTGTTTTAGGTTTTGTTTTAGTTTTCCTCTTGCACTTGCTAACATTGTAGGAAGAAAATCGAAAAGTAGCTATTCACCCCCTCTAGCTAAACGATAAGGTCCTAACAAGTGGTATCAGAGCAAGGTTGGCTCATCTACGGACTAACCGCCGAGAGAGCAAAAAGCTAGAGGAAATGACAATTGAAGAAAGATTAGGGGACAATATCAATGTTCCACCTCCTTACGACCGCGAGAGTTTCGAGTATTGGAGGATGCGACAAAGACATGGTTCTGCATGGATTGGAATTTCATGATCGTACTTGAAGAACCATTTGAAGTTCTGAGAGATAGACATGGGAAAAAGCTCCAACCAAGATATTGGACCAAGGAGCAACAAACTCAATCAAAGGCAAATGAAAAGGTAATTTCAACATTAGTTAATATTTTGCCTAATGATATAATTAGTGGTGTAGGTGACTATCACACGAATTATGGAGCAAGATGTTAGCGCTCCATGAAAACCCTACACAAGCTCAAGTAGTGGAAGAGCTCAATGGTCTAAGAAGAGGAGAAGAACCAATCGGATGAGGAATGAAGCTCAACATCCGAAGAGGAGGAGAAAGAAGAAAAAGTTTCATCCATATCCTCAAGTGAAGTGGCACAAGAATTTGAAGAACCATTCACTTCATCAAACGAAGAAGAAAAGGTCTCCACTTCAAGGATTGAGGGGGAGGAGAGACCATCCTTGATATCGGAGCAAGAAGAAGCATCCACCTCCACCAAAGCAAGGTCAAAAGAACATATTATTTGCTTTGGGTGCAACAAGAAGGGACATTACAAGGACAAGTGTCTATTAGGTAAAAAGGAGGTAAACCCTAAACCCAAGTCAAGTTCTTTAAAATCTAATATGGGTTGTAGGGAAAAGAGGGAGAAGAAGCATATTAGGTGTTTCACGTGTGGTGAGCTAGGACACTACCACACCAAATGCTCAAGAAAAGGAGAATTTAAGAAATTGGAGCATTTGAGGAAGTGGGAGAAGAAGGAGAAGGAGAGAAAATGACATCAAGGGGGAGCTACAAGGGTAAAGGAAGTAATCTCTAACTTTAAGCGTTTTTCAAATTTCTCTATGCATGTTAGAAATAATGTGAATTATTTACCTATGCATAATTTTGGTTTTAGATATTGTGATAAAAATAGGGTTAATGTTGTATCTCAAAACCCTAAGGAAAGTATGTATCATAATAAACTTAGAATTTTTAAACCTAAGGACCAAGACATTAATCCAAAGAAAGGGAGACACATGCCTAGACAAATGGGTAGATCTAGAAATGCCCAAGATGGATATAGTGATGGTAAGGTTAAGAACCTAGAGAGAAAAAATCAAGCTTTGAGGGCAAAGCTTGACAAATTAGAGAAAACTCTAGAGAGATTCATTAGTGGATCTAAGGATTTAGGCATGGTGACGGGTAGGGATGGAAATAGGTCAGGCAGATTGTCAAGGGCCTACGACCTGACCTGTGTTTAGCCTGGCCTGGCCTAGCCTGTTTAGAAATAGGATAATATTCAGGTCTGTTTCAAAGCCTATTTTTCTTATCAGGCTAGGCCCAGGCTCAATATAAAGACTACCAAGCCTGACAGGCTGGCTTGGGTCTGTTATGATTAGATACATATGTATATATTTGTAGGCCTAGCCTGTTTGAGGCCTGTATGATGTAAGGACTGTTTTGAGGCTTGTATGATGCAAGGACTGTTTTGAGGCATGTATGATGCAAGGCCTGTTTAATGCTTTGGCCTATTGTCTTGTATAATGTGTTTTAATTTACGGGCTTTGTAAACAGGCCACAGGCTAGGCCAGGTTATTGAACAGGCCAGGCTTAGGCCAAGAACAAAGCCTATAACAGGTCACAGGGCAGGCTCAGGCCATTTTGTTACTATACAGGCCTGGCTTGTTAAGACAAAAGCCTGGTCTGGCCTGACCTGTTTCCATCCCTAGTGACAAGTGGTCAAAACCCCAACAATAATAAATCGGGTCTAGGATAGCAATCTATGAGATCAAATGCTATGGAAAAGTTATATGCAAGGATGTCATATGATTATAGCAAAGGGAAGGCCAAAAATGGCAAGGGAAATCCATTTAAAGGGAAGAAGAAAAACTTAACCAAGGACAAGGTGTTCAAAGTTAAGAAGGATAGGGTTGAAGGCCAAAAGTCACCGGAGGTACACCGGTGTGGTCTTGCAATTATAGATGAGTCACCTAGGGAGGTGGCTAAGGCTAAGAGCTCAAGGAGCTCTAGGAGTCAAGATGGGGTCCATGGTCAATGGATCTCAGGAGGATTTTTTTCAAGGAAACTAGATGGGCTGTGGAATGTGCCAAAGGATTTGGAGACAAATTTAAGTCTTAATCCTAGGGATTTGGCACATCAAAAGTAAGTATCATGCATAAAATATGACATTGGGAGCCATATAGCATGGAAGTTGGTTTTTGATGTGTAGATGTCATATAAACCAATGCTAGGGATACATTATGGTTTGGTATGGGCAGAGACATCAAGAGGAGGTCAAAACTAGGACTTTAGGTCAAGGTTCAATTGCACCATTTAGATAGTTTTGAGTTTTATGTCAATCTTGGGATTGGTGATAGATACATTTTTAAATATATTTTTCTCAAGTAGATATGGGTACCACAAACCTCTCCATAAAATTTGAGAATTTTTGGAGATTTATGAAATTTCTGGTGTATTTTTGAAATTGGGTCAGAAATGTTGAAAATAGAGTTTTCAGGGTACCAGTTGATTGGTTCAGAGGACAGTTGACTGATATAGGCTGAAATTATTTTTCAGCAATTGAAAAGTGTCGTAATAATGTAAAATAAGTGTATAATCTTATGGGAGTTAATACACTTTGTTTATAATCATTAGAGGTTAAAGGATCTAATAAGAAGGAAATTGTTGGAGTCCTTTTGATGTGTGGCAAAGGGGGAGAAGTGTTGGGTTTAAGTGGAAAACCAAACACGCCTTTGCAAGAAATCCTAGGTCGAGGGGGAGCTTAGGTAAAGGGGGAGCATTGTTGCTCATTTATTGGCAAAAGGCGAATTTTGGAGAGATTCTTGAAAAACCTTTGTATGTCCAATATAGGGGGAGCCTTGGAGAGGTTTTAAAAATCCCATTTTGGTGAAAATCCTAACTTTCGGAGAGGTTAGGTATGAGGATGCCTTGTGATAGGATCCATGCATGTTTACATTGCATATGCACTGGCGGTATAAGCCCAAGGTGAAGCCTTGGCAATGTAAGTCCAAATGGTTGTTAGCATTGTATTTGTTATTTGTTTTCCCTAACTTAAACGTATTGCCAAACATCAAAAAGGGAGAGATTGTTGGGGCAATCTATGATCCGGAGTGACCATGTGTTTTGATATTTGGGTAAAGAGTTTAAGTTAGAGTTTCATGTTGATCAAATATGTGTATGTGAGTGTGCAGATTTGTAGGATACACATAGACTTAGTTGGATGACTTCGGGTTCAGTGAAGGATGACATGGGGAGACGAGTCGTGGGCTTGCATGCATCCGAGGGACCATGGATAAAGTAGGGACGATGAGCCGAGGGAAGCGCACTTCGAGGCATACGTGAAGGGTGGCATGGGGAGATGATAAGCACCATTTTATTGATTATTTTAATTGCTAAAATCCATGTTTGACCCATGTTTTATTTGCTTAACTATGATTTTACCCTAGGTTTTAGGATTTTCTCTTATTTTGGACTTAATTGCAAATTTACACATTTTTGGATTATTTGGCCACTAATTTTCTGATATATTTTTGTAGGCATGAAAGGATCCTGGACCTAGGGCATATTGGGTCAAACTTGAGTCGGAAGTGGAACCGGATCGAATTATCAAGCTTACAATTAATCCGGGCCGTCCGATTCAAGAGCGGCTAGATCTGAGCCATTCGGGACGATCTGAAGCAATCCGAGCTAGGGTTAGGGTTGATCGAGCTCTATGATCAAGATCTGAAGGTTTCATTCCAATCAGAGCTTAATCAACCATTGGATCAAGCAAGGAGGGCTCTAGAGCGTCCATTCACAGATTGAGTTGATCTAGACCATCCGTTGCATATCTGGAGGATCCGAGCTACCACGAGGCAGATCCTGACCCCAGATCATCATCATAAAAATTTGGATCAAATCAGAGCAAGATCAGCCGTTGGATCTCCTCCGATCAATCTGGGCCGTCCGTTGATAACTATTTAATCAAAACTTCACAGCAGCTCTTCCCTGTCGCGTCTTCGCCGCAAACACCATCTTCTTTGTTTTCTTTGGTTTTTCTTCAATTTTTCTTCAATCCGAGACGCGACCACCTCAATTCTACATTTGGATCAAGATTTGGATCACTAGAGGATAGCTTTGTTGGATGATATCAGCTCAGTTTGCACTAGACAGTGGTGTTTGAGGGTTTCGGCATCTCTGCTAACCAATCATTTGTTTCTCGTCCACAAGCCAATTCCGATCGTTTGAGCTACTTGTAGGGGTTCTCAGGTGAGCTCAGATGTTTTTCAATTCATCATCGCAAGCCATCCATCGAGATACAAGAGTTTGGACTGGAAAATTCCAGCTATGCGCAGACAAGAGCAGATTCGACCGACTGAGCTAATTCCCAGTGATTTACTGAGCTTGCGGGTTCGAGGCTCACACTTGCGTGACGAACAAGGAGGATTTGAGCTAGGGAAGCATTGAGGAGTAGTTTCAGTGGTTAATTTTAGTTGTTTGTAGCTGTAATTTCCATTACTGTTTTTGTTCTGTTACTGTCTTTGCAGCAGATTAGTTAACTTCGTTTCTTAATGGTTTCAGCTTACTTTAGGTTTTAATTCTTCAAGGTCAGTAGCTAGATAACTTGGTTACTTAACACTTCACTTAAATTCGGCTGTTTTTGCAATTTAATTACTGCGTATCAGTTTTGCACCCCTATTTTTGCTTCCGTATCAGTTTTGAAGTTGAGTTTCAGTGATACTTCCTACGTATCAGGATTTCTTCCTGCATATCACTTTGTTTACCTGCATTTCAATTAGATCTTTTGAATTGAGATTGAACTTTCGGTTGTCCTCTGGATTTACATTGCAAATCGTTTCTATTACATTGCAGTTAATTGCCATTGCTATGCCATTCTGCGTGCCAAGCTACATTTCTGAATGTTGCAAGTTCTTTTGAATTCAGTTGTGTTTACTTGGATTTCTGCCATTGCAAATCACATTTAGTTTTCAGATTTTGTTTCTGCGTATCAGATTATGGTCTCGACATTGAATTGTTCCGAACTGAACTGAAATTGCTTGGATCTGAATTTCTGCAATCAACTCTGGATTTCTGCAATTCTAGCTTACCATATATGCTAGCCAATTCCAATTCTGCGGTTCAAAGTTTACAGATCTGAAGTTGTATTAGTTGAGCTTCTCCTTAGAATTTTATAGCAACTGAAGTCAATTGGTTTGCTAATTCTTGTAACCCATTAATGTTGACATAAATTTCTGCAATTAGTTGTTCGAATTTGCTGCAATCGAATCCTGAATTTCTGCATTGAGTGTGAGCTTGCATGCCTGTCTCCACAATTCTGCAAGGTTTCTGAATTATCAGCCCACTTTCTAAATATCAATTGGAATTAGTTGGATTTTGGCACATAAGTTGACTCGATTTACTTGCCCACAACTTGTATCAAGTAAGGTTTGTCATTGGTTTTGTATTTAACTATTTTTAGATAATTTTGCTGCACTTGATTTGGATGTGTTATCAGCTTTGTTTTACAATTTCAGATTTGTTTTACAACTTCGACTGAGTTATATTGGATCACTAAGTTTCACTAGTTGAGTTCCTTAGGAGAGCATTTACTTTGTTTAGCTCATTTAGTTGAGTTCATTTATATTCATTGCGATTTTATTTCCGATTGCAACCCAAAACCCGAATATCCATTTGAAACCCGAAAACACAAACGACACATAAATACAAGTCCGAATCAAACACGACAACTAGCCCCGAGAAAAATACGACCTGTGGCCCCTATATTACATTTTCAATTTTTGATTGTAAAAAGGGTTTCCAGCACTTATAAATATCTAAATTTGGTAGACCCACATTTGTGACAGTCTATTTTGGGTCCGTCAAATATTTGGCGCCGTTGCCGGGGAAGCAACTAGTTGATTTGTTTGATTTTTGCTTGTATGCCTTTTGACATACCATTGGGTTCTATTTTATTGTGCTTTATTTTTTGTATACGGGTGCTGCCATTTTTTCTTGTTTGTTTTGTGACAGGGTTGCAAGATCAAAATGTGGTCACCAGAGTTCTGTAAAGAGATAGACGAGGCACTGGAGGAGTTAAAAAATGTGTGTAAGGAGTTGGTAAATCAACAAAAACATAAAGCTCAGTCATCTACTTACCAGAGGCCGATTCAGCCACCTCAGCCACAATTTCAGCCTTTCCAGCAATTCCAGCCACCACAGCAAGATTTCCAACAGCCCTACTCAAATTTCCAACAAATTCAGAATGGGCAGCCCCAATTTTCAGTTTTTGAGCAACCCAATCAATTTTTTCAGCCACCATTACAACAATTCGAGCAACCACAGCAATTCCAACAATTTTAGCCAGATTTTCAGCCAATTCAACCAAATTTCCAGAATTTTCAGAATGGGCAGCCATTATTCCAGAATTTTCAACCCCAAATTCAGCAATTTCAGCCCAATTTTCAGCCACCTTATCAACAAGATCAATCACTTTTTCAAGGAATTCAGCAAGGGTACCAAGATAATTTGAATTTCCAGCAACCATTTCAATTTCCACAGCAATTTCACCCTTGCAACCAGAATTTTCAGCCCACTCAATTTCAACCTCAAATCCAAGATTTTCAGGGCTACAATTTTCAGCCATCTCCACCAACTTGTGAACCAAATTTTCAGCAATTAAATCAGTCATTTCATCCATTTGAGCAGCCCCAAAGTTTCCATTTCAGAATGCACAGCCTCCTCCTGGACTTCAGCAGCCCTATTTTCCATTTCAAGACCAACAGGGGTTCCACACTAACCAAGGAGGCTTTGATGATCCTGATTGGGATGAGGCTCTACACCAAAGGATGATGGAGATGTGTCAACAAATCCAACAACAACAGCAAAGTTTTCAAGAACAACAACAACAATGGTTTCAAAACATGCAAGATCGATTGAATCAGATAAAAGCCCAAAGATCAGAACAATTATCTTCTCAAGCTGCTTTTAATTCTGAGAGCCCCGGAGTTGATTTTATATCAGTTCAAGGTGACCCTAGCGCATGGCCAAGTCCTTCTTCAAGTAATCTTGCACATTTGATAGAAGAAGAAGAAGATGTAATCATCAAATATTGGGCACCTACAGCATGCATCCCTCCGGAGATTCATACTCAAAATTCAATTTCAAAATTTTCAGCTCCAGAAGAAGAAACTGAAGCTCCACAGGACCATTCTAGACTTTTATTTTGTGATGATAGTATTATTGATGGTCCTAATTTTTCTAATGTTGTTGTTGCAGATATTATATAAGAAGCATGCATAGAAGATGATTCCATAGGTGTAGGGGATTGCACTAAGCCCCAGGGACCACCACAGTTGACTGGTACATTAGAAGATTCAGAAGATAAACCAGAAAGTGTAGGGACTTGCATGGTGGAAGCAAGCACCCAAGGATCACCTGCTTTAGTTGAGTGTCCACCAGAGTCTGAGGCTGAAGAGGATCATGTACTTGACCAGGAGGAGGCCATGGATACATCTACCCTTGTAGAACCTCCAGGTATTCTCCAGCACGCTCAGGTAAGTATTTCTCCTCTTTGTTCAGAAAAATTCAAAAAGGTACCTAGTGCTGACTTTATTGATTCTGATGAATTTATTGATATACCTTGTATAGAGATTGTTTGTGAAAATCCAATAGAGGTACCAAATATTGATTTCCTTGGTCATAATGCATTACCTGATACATCTCTTATAGAACTGGATTGCGAAATAATTTTAGAAGCACCCATAATTGATGTTGTTTTTTATGATGAATCACTTAATACATCTTTTGTGGATATGGATAGTGAAAAATTTTTAGAAGTGCCTGAAATGGATGTTATTTATTTTGATGAATCTCTTGCTATATCTTATGCTGAGGTTGAATGTGAAAAACTTATGGAGATATCTGAGATTGATTTGATTAGCTGTGACATATTACTTGATACACCCTTGATAGAAAATAATTGTGAAATTTCTATTGATGAGCCAGAAATTGATTTCTTTATTTGTGATGAGTATCTGGATGCAAATTTTGTAGGAAATAATTGTGAAAAATTTATTGAGGCACCACAAATTGATTTAATTGGATATGATGCAGTTTTGGATTCATTTCATGCAGAGGCTGAATTTATATCATTTCTTTCTGACCCTGAACGCTTGAGAGAGGTATTACATTGTTTTACAGGGTCCAGAAAGGAGTGGGTACTCCAACTGAACAGACTTCAGCCTCCTGGAAGGACTTCTGAAAGGCATAAAGAAGGAGGAGAAGATCTTACTTTAATCCATAGCCCTCCATTCCTTCAATGGATTTTGAACCTGAATCGCCTTAGGCCACCAGAGCAATTTTTTGCAAAGTTTAAGTGTGGGGGAGTCCCAAATCTCTCAGCCACCCATTTTCCTCCACTACCAAGATGGAGACTACTTCTGGATAGACTCCGTCCACCAGAATAAAGGGGAGATTGTTCTTTCTTGTATTTTCTTTTATTGCATATTTCATTTTTTATGCTTTTTAGAAGTAGAATTTTCTTTTAAATTGAGTCCTTGTCAATAAAAGCATGTTAGT
>JAGFNQ010001726.1:221224-261788 GCA_024364735.1 Boesenbergia rotunda
TTTTTGGCTCATTACAAGCGGAAGGCTTCGTTGATTGGATCAACGAAGTAGAGAGGATTTTTGAATATAAAGAAGTACCTGATCACATCAAAGTAAAGTTGGTCGTTATCAAGTTAAAAGGTCGAGGTTCAGCATGGTGGGAGCAACTTCGACGATCATGGGAGAGACAAGGTAAATCCAAAATCACTGATTGGGAAAAAATGAAGAAACTAATGAGAACACAATTTCTTCCCTTCGGCTACACCCAAACATTGTATCAACGACTCCATACCATGAGGCAAGGAGGTATGGCAAGGAGCTAGAACCGTTGATGACTATACAGAGGAATTCTATCAGCTTATTGCTCGGAATGATTTGTCCGAGACCGAGGAGCAAATGGTAGCACGATATTTAGGAGGATTACGTCAACCCTAACAAGACACCCTGAGCCTTCACTCACTCTGGAACATTTTGGAGGCCTATCAGCGAGCCATGATAGTTGAAAAACAACTAAACCGAAGACTAGGAGTGATCAAAACAATCGAGTTGTTCGCCCTCAAGAGTCGCACCCTTCTCAACAACCACCACAAGGTAACCCTAAGACCACTATCAAGTGTTTTCGATGTGGTGAACAGGGGCATCGAGCTTCGAAGTGTAAAAGATCCCCAGATAAAAAAGCAAGACTCTACTAGTTGAGGAAGACAGAGGATGAACTCGAACGGATTGATGAGCCGATTTATGATGACGATATTGATGACGAGGTTCTTTATGGCGATGGTCATGAGACTCTCGTCGTACGCAAGAGCCTACTGGTCCCTAAGGAAGAATCTGAAGATGATTGGCAGAGAACCAACATCTTTCACACGACGTGCACGGTTGCAAACAAACTTTGCAAGATGATCATTGATAGTGGAAGCTGTGAAAATATTGTATGCGAAGAAGCTGTTCAAAAGCTACAGTTGAAGACAGATCGTCATCCAAAACCCTACACGTTATCATGGATAAGTAAAGGAAGTGAGGTAACCATAGATAGGAGGTGTCTTTTATCTTTTTCTATTAGCAGCAAGTATTATGATCGAACATGGTGTGATGATGTGTCAATGGACGCATGTCACGTATTATTGGGATGACCGTGGCAATATGATCGTAACGTCATTCATGATGGGCGGAAGAACACATACACCCTCAGCATCAAAGGGAGGAGCATCGTATTGGCTCCCCGACGAGAAGGAACCCCTTCAAATTTGGTAACCAATAATTCTACACTACTTTCTATGTCCAGATTTTTGAATGAGATGAAGCACAGAGATGTAGTCTATGCTTTGCTTCCTTTCAAAAGCAATGTAATAGACCCAGACTCGGATCTACCAGCTGAAGTGCAACAACTCTTATCAGACTTCGCTGAGTTGATGGTCGAAGACCTTCCTCCAGGACTTCCCCCTATGAGAGATATTCAGCACCAGATTGATCTCATACTGGGGTCAAGCTTGCCTAACCGACCGACATACCGTCTTAACCCTAAGGATGCCGAAGACCTACAACGACAAGTTATGGAGCCATTGAGACCAGGCTATATTTGCGAGAGTATGAGTCCCTGTGTAGTCCTTGCCCTACTTGTACTAAAGAAAGATGGTTCATGGCACATGTGTGTTGATAGCCGAGCTAGCAACAAAATCACAGTGAAGTATAGATTTCCGATTCCTCGTTTAGATGATATGTTGGATCAACTTTCTGGTTCTAAGGTCTTCTCCAAGATCGATCGTAGGAGTGGATACCACCAGATTCGAATCAAGCTAGGAGATGAATGGAAGACAGCCTTCAAGACACAACATGGGTTGTACGAGTGGATGGTCATGCCTTTTGGACTGTCCAATGCCCCCAGCACGTTCATGAGATTCATGCATCAGGTCTTGGGGCCTTTCCTGGGAAGATTTGTAGTTGTATACTTTGACGACATCCTTATTTATAGTCCGATGAGGGCTTTACACCTTAATCACCTCCGAACTGTTTTTGAGAAGCTACAGGTGGAATCCTTGTTCGTTAACAAAAGGAAGTGTTCTTTTTTCATGACTACAGTTTCTTTTCTTAGATTTATAGTGTCTACTGAGGGTGTCCGTGCAGATCCATCAATGATAGAGGCAATCTTAGACTGGTCACAGCCAAAAATCATTCATGACGTTCGAAGTTTCCATAGATTGACCTCTTTCTATCACCGGTTCATTTAGAACTTTAGTACCTTAATTGCTCCTATAACTGAGTGCCTCAAGGAGCGCGAGTTCAAGTGGAGTGAAGTAGCTATGACTAGTTTTCAGCTGGTGAAACAAAAGATGACCGAAGTACCTATTCTAGCACTTCCAGATTTCGACAAACTGTTCGAAGTAAACTGTGACGCATCTAGCATTGGCATTGGTAGTGTTCTAAGTCAATTAGGATGCCCTATTGCCTTCTTCAGTGAGAAACTATCTGGTGCCAAGAAAAATTATTCTACCTATGACCTGGAATTCTATGCTATTGTGCAATCCTTAAAGCATTGGCGTCATTATCTCGTGCAGAAGGAATTTATCTTATTCACAGATCATGAGGCTTTGAAGTACATCAATGACCAACATAAGTGTTGGGTTCTCCCGGCACAAAATCATAAAAACGCAGCGGAAACAAGAACCCACGAGCGATCCATGCGAAAGAAAACTCGTACAAAGTTATCTATCTAATAGATTTATCTACTGTTTATACCTTTGAAGCATGCCCTTCGTTTATCCCGCTCGTCCAAGATGCGCCGGATCTCTTGCACGTTCAAACGTCCATGCCTCTATTCATATCCACACGGACACAATCTCTCAACATCGGGAGAACTACCTTAGTTGTGCTAGCAACTTGAGGTAGCTCGAAAACACCAAGAACCTTACAATAAGGTTTCGGCCAAGAAGGGAGGAGAAGAAGAAGAGAGGAAGGGAAGAAGGAAACACTTGGTTGTACATTCAAAATGACTTGACCCTTTTTATATTCATCCCATGAATACCAAGAGTCATTTGTCTCTTTGTCTTTCCTTCATTAAAGTCAATAAAGAGCACATCTTTCCATGTAACTCTTCATCTTCTCTTCATCCAATGAAGAGAGACTTTTTCTCATTCCTGCATGCAAATTCGACCGGGCCTCTCGGGCTTCCGACTCGGTCTCTCGACCAAGTCTCCCGAGTGCCGAGCCCTGACTGCCGAGTGCCGAGCCCCGACTGCCGACTCAGTCTGTCGAGCTCCCAGCCCAGTCCACCGAGTGCCGAGCTCCCAACTCAGTCTGCGGAGCTCCCAGCTCAGTCTGCCGAGTGGCGAGCTCCCGACTCAGTCAGTCGAGTGTCGAGCTCCCGACCCAGTCTGCCGAGTGCCGACCCAGTCGGCCGAGCGCTCACCTCCCGACCCGCGCTCCCGAGTTCCCAACTCAGGCTCGGACTTTCGAGTTCCCGACTCGGACTCGGTCTTCCCGAGTTCCCCAACTCGAGCTCGGACTCCCGAGTTCCCAACTCAGGCTCGGACTCCCGAGTTCCCAACTCGGGCTCCCGAACTAACCTCCCAAGTTCCCAACTCGGGCTTAGGTCTGCCGATCAGATTTCCCGAAGTATTGTGTCTTTTGTGTGTGACCAATAGGTTCTCGTGACGTTGGCAATGCGCCTAAACACTGTAGCCACATAAACAATAAGCGGCATCTATCAATGCATCATTGCTACCCAAGTAACAAGAAAAGTCGAGATCCGACTAAACCTCCGTGACAATGATAGTGTATGACCTTGTCCTTCTATCCTTGATATCTAGATTGACCAATGAGGCATAGACCGTGTCATCCTCAATCCATCTATCTATTTCTTGATCCCCGAGTAGACTCACTCAAACAAATGAGCTCAATATGTATCTCGACAAATTCTCATACATTATACAATCTATAATAAAATTATATCCTACTTCTATATCACATATAAAAGTTTTCTAAACTTTATATGATCTATCGCAAGTGGCTCTGATACCACTGAAGGGATTTATAGGTAAAAATATTTAAAATCGCAGCGGAAATAAGATCCCTCGAGCGATCCATGCGAAAGAAAAACTCATAAAAAGTGATCTACAATTCCTATCTTATAGGAATACCTTTGTCGCGTGCCCTTCGCTTATCCCGCTAGTCCTTTGGATCACCGGATCTCTTACACGTTTAAGTGTCCGTGCCTCTATGCGTATCCACACGAACACGATCTACGCCTCGAAGAAGAACCACCTTAATTGTGCTAGCAACTTGGGATGGTTCACAAAGCACAAGAACCTCCACTAGGGAGTTATGGACAAGGAGGAAGAAAGAAGAGGAAGAGATATGCCCCCTCTAGCCTTTGACAAGGGGGTATTTATACTCATCTAATGAATACCAAGGGTCTATGTCCCTTGAGCTCCTCTTATCTTAATGCTAATAAAACCCAATGAATACCAAACCTCTTGGTATCCCTTGAGACTCTTAATATTCTATTCATCTGATGAATAGAATATCTCTTAGCCTTCCTCTTAAATAATATTTTATTAAACCCTTTAATGAATATTATCCATAATTAAGTGGTTGAGTCTAATTTAGATGAGTCTAACTCAAATTAGACTCAATCCCATAATCTAATTGGATTCACTTGAGTCTAACTCATTTAATCTAATTTGAATCAAATCTTAGTCAAACCAAGATCAATTAATCTCCGAAGCATCGTGTCCTTAGTGTGTGACCCAATAGGTTCTCATAACGTTGGCAATGTGTCTAAACCACTTTAGACACATAAGCAATGAGCGGCATCAAGCAATGCATCATTGCTACCCAAGTAACAAGAAAAGTCGAGATCCGACTTAACCTCCGTGACTACAATAATGTATGACCTTGTCCTTCTATCGTCGATATTTAGATTAACCAATGAGGCATAGATCGTGTCATCCTCAGTCAATCTTGTGTTTCTTGATCCCCGAGTAGACTCACTCAAACAAATAAGCTCAATATCTCATATTGACTCATTTGAGCATGACCATGCGTTTTAGTAGTCCTACTCGATTAAGGGGCCCACAGATATCACTCCCATCATATGGGAGGGATAGATCTCATCTACATCACTCACATCCCTCCGCATAATTTATTATATACCTACTGATCGCCTATATAGTCCACCCTGTTATGGGTGGCGTTTGACGATACCAAAGTACATAACTCCATATGTAGGGAACCGTAGTGACTTCAGGTCTAAGGACTATTCATACTAATAGTCACATGAGAAAGTTTATGACACTCATATGACAATCTATGAAACTTTATCATGGCGGGTCAATTCAGTACACATTCTCCAATGTATATCCATGTGTCAACTTGATATCACATATCCATGACTTGTGAGCTCAAGTCATCAGTTGACCTACATGCTAGTCTCCATGCATTAATATTATCCTTGAATATTAATACTTGACTAGGAATAGTTTAGTGTAGTGTTCTCTACATTATCTCACTATCGATTCAACCAATCGATATAATATAGATAAGAACCTACTACCCAAGGACATTATTATACTTAGTTATTTGGCACAAATACAAAGTAAGTATAATACCAAACATGCCTTTATTAATAATAGAATATGATACAAAATGTCCATAGTCAATCATCACATAATTGGCTCTAGGGCTCCTACTAACAGAGAAGAGAGATTAGATTAAGAGGGAGAGAGAAGTGGGGTTTATATATAGGGGTTTAGTTATGTTTAATTGGAAAAAAAAAATTTCCTATTAAATATTGATTGATTACAAAAATTTTATAGAATAATTCCTTAATTAATCTAAGATTAATTCCTTTAATTATTCCATCCAAAATTTTATATATAGAATACTTCCTTAATTAATTATTCCATGATTAATAACTTAATTAATCCGAGATTAATAACTTAATTAATCCTAAATTAATTCTTTAATTAACCGGCCTTGTATCATGACTCTTATGGGGCTTTATTGGGCTAAGATAGGGACCATGTGGAGGAGTTGGTTCTTGGCCCGCTAATGGATCCAAACCCGATTCATTAATGGAGATCCATTCCACTAAAGGATCCCATTGTACTTCCTCACCAAGCCCCATATTTTCATATGGGCTCCACCTATTACGAGTCGTCCATCTCCCCGTGTTTAAAATATCATATGCTCGATAATTAATTTAATTTACTGATAATTAAATTAATTATCATCTTAATCCTTGATTAGTACCACTCAACCCTTTCGACGTGCTGGACCATGGTCCACTTGCATGATTTGACATGATGATCCTTTTGAGCTCACCAAGGGGGCATCATCACCCTAACTCACCAGGGCACAGATTCCATCAATTATCAACGGTACATCATATTATTAATATTATTTTCCAACTTACCAGGCCTATCGATCTAACAGAATCGACCTCGCCCATTGGTAAATCAAAGAGATAATGCTTAATAATATATGTCCGTCATTATTTCGGGATTAAGAGATCGTACTCCATAATATTATCCGAGGTCTAATCCAATTTACTAAGTCAGTA
Source organism: Boesenbergia rotunda (assembly GCA_024364735.1). Taxonomy (NCBI): domain Eukaryota; kingdom Viridiplantae; phylum Streptophyta; class Magnoliopsida; order Zingiberales; family Zingiberaceae; genus Boesenbergia; species Boesenbergia rotunda. The sequence continues at coordinate 227,760 of JAGFNQ010001726.1, forward strand.
CAAAATTGGATGACCTCTCTTTTGGTCCTACTCAATGTATACAAAGTACACTAGCGTAATCCTATGGTTAAGATAAACCACACTTGATTACACTACAACCATCCCGATGGTTTGTCCAACTCTATCTCGGTTGTGAGCCTCTTTCTTATGCTTCAGTAAGGAACCTGATCACATGATCTTCTGTGCGACACCACGCACCATGTTATCTACAATGCCAAGCATCAGACGTTTAGTGCACATACTAATATAAACATGCACTGTGTGATTTTCTGATTCTCTTTAAAATGTAGATGTATCCTAACCAAAAGGCAAGATTTTTAGTATACATCATAACAATCTCCCACTTATACTCAAAGACTTTGCTATTTTCATAATGTCATACATCTGACCTCTAGATCCTTCTTATGCCTAAAAGCTTTCGCTACCAAGGCCATAGTGAAATACTCCACCTAGGTCATTCTCTGATGCAATCTAGGCAACGACAACTATTCCTTTTCTAGGTGGTACTTGCGCTCTATGTGTTTACTTGCCTTATGGACTCGTGATTCCTTCGAGTTTGCATCTGCACCACTTTAATCACATCAAATGTGATTGTTCCTAGCAAACCAGGAATCACATTGAAGTCCATCTTGAGGTTTCTGAACCATGTAGCTATATTAGTTGTCCCGCAGGCTACCAGAATATCCAGGCCCCATAGCAGGGTCCATCACACAGACACTGCGCAACATTCTACTACACAATGGTTCTACCTCCTAAAAGTAAAACACAAAACCCAAGGAATATTCATATATGCCCCTATCTAGATTAGAATTCTGTATCTATATAACCTACAGAAATTGGTCTGCTCGGTAAATCAACATATAATCCTTAGTCCTTCGCAGGCACTAATACATACTTTTACCGTATTCCAATTTCCTTGACCTAGGTTACTCCGATATCTATTACCCATGCCCACGACACAACAGATATGTGGGCTCATTTCTAGCATACAAGAGACTTCCTCTAGCCGATTCTAGAGGAACTGTCATTACCTACTGTACCACCTTTGGTAATCCAAACATATCTCTTAGATAGAGTAGCTCCAAAACTAAAAAATACAAAACTTTCTTTTGGAGGTATCCATGCTAGAATGAGCTAGAACAATGTTTTATATGAAGCTTGAGATAAGCACATCATCCTTGTCTAGAGATCCCTTAGATCTTTGATCTCCAAGGATGTGTCTTACTTTTCTCAAGTCCTTCATAACTGTGCGGACAACCATACCCTTACGTCTGATAATATTTTGTTATTGTTTCCAACTAACAAAATACTTTCTGCGTATAGTACAAGAATACCACTTCGTCTCTGTCACATCCATTCTTTGAACAAATCCATATTACCGGATTTATTTCTTCAAAGTGGATGATCCTTTTCATAGGTCTAGGGATCCAGCTCATGTTCACTTAGGACCCAATCCATAGACTCTCCAAGAACATGAGATCTTTTAGGTTGACCAACAACCCTCCCACTGCGACAAGATACCCTATGCTTATCTTTAGTGACACGACGTGCAGTGCCTTGTGGCATCTCCTCTTGTACAGTTGGTACTAAGATTGGAATGCCCCTCTATCTAATTTACTCAGAGTAACTCTACTCCTGGACTTGTGGTTTATTACGTAGTCCTATTCTCAAGAATCAGATATTCGTCCCAACAAACATCCTCTGATTCTTAGGACTAATAAACCACCTTATTGTTCCCTTAGGATATCCAACGAATATATGCACTAGATTCCAACTTATTAGTGTCTCTTCACTACTCATAATCTGAACATGGCTTAGACTAAGCCTTTGCTTAGTCCACATTTCTATGGTCTTAAGAGACTACTGGTCTAGAATCAAGCATACCCACCTTCATATCCAGGACATACTTTTTTGAACAAATTTGGCTAATTTCGGAGAGGCTTATCATCTTCTTTGTTGGACCGGTGCAGTCGATAGAGGGGGGGGGTGAATATCGATCGTGAAAACTTTCGTAAATCTTTCGTAAGACTTCTGGACTCAGAGCGTTAGTGCAGCGGAAACATAAAAATAAAATAAAAGAAAGCAAAACAGGGGACACGGCAGGTTTATTTACTTGGTTCCCAACCCCCCAGGGTCAGTACGTCCAAGGCCTATGTACTCGGCGTTGAGTCCACTAATAGTCTCCTTTCCAGAATTTCCAGAGGCGGAGAAACCCGACTTACAGTGCAATATTACAAGCAATAATAAAGAAAAATAAATACTGTAATTAATTGCAAACCAAGCAAAAATGTGAAGCTCGACCGATCTGGACATCCGAAGTGCCGCGCACTTCCTCCTGGAGCCTCCCGGTCGCAGAGCCTCGTCTTTAGCGCGTTGTCGTTGGTCGGAATGAATAGAATCGCAGTTAGGAAGTGTGTTTGAAGCTGAGGGGTCGAAGCCCCTTATATAGGCCTCCTGGGGGCGCCCCGGTCGCTGGGGGCGCCTTGGAAGACTCGGTCAACTCTTATCCTTGCGCCTACCTCGCCGCAGGTGATAAGAACTTTGACCAGGGCGCCCCGGATGCACCGGGCTCCCCCGGTGAGGCTTATCCTGTGTTCTGGCTTCGAAACAGCAAAACAGCTACTAATCAGGGCGCCCCGGACGCTCCGGGCGCCCCGGTTGACACCTGTTCTGCAAACACACGTTTGTTGCATGTATTAGTACTGCCTGGGGGCGCCCCGGATGCTCCGGGCGCCCTCACGGACACCTGTTCTGCACACACACACAAGTGCACATCTTCTGCACTGGCTGGGGGCACCCCCCATGCTGGGGGCGCCCTGGCTGCTGGTTTTCAGCCTTCTTCATTTGTTTGCTTTGTCTTCTTCTCTTGGTACCTGCAAGATATATATATGCAAAGCAAGTATACATGAAATATTAATCTTACGAACTTGGTTCGGACTTTGGATTGGCACGCAATCCTAGGTTGAACCGACGCAAACTCTTACCCCCGAGAAAGCGCCTTTCACCTACTCCTTTCAGGAGACGGTTGCCGCCCGGTCCTTCGGGTGGACTTTTGCCTAGCCGCCCTTCGCTAGGTCTTGGATACCAAGCATCCCTTCGCTTGGTGCCTAGCAGCCCTTCGCTAGGTCTTGTTTCCCTGACAGCCCTTCGTCAGGTGCCCAGCAGCCCTTCGCTAGGACTTGTTCCCCTGGCAACCCTTCGTCAGGTGCCTAGCAGCCCTTCGCTAGGACTTATTTTCCTGACAGCCCTTCGTCAGGTGCCTAGCAGCCCTTCGCTAGGTCTTTTCTTTCTGGCAACCCTTCACCAGAGCCTAGCAGCCATTCGCTAGGTCTTTTTCGTTCTGGCATCCCTTCGCCAGAGCCTAGCAGCCCTTCGCTAGGTCTTAGGGTTTCCATGCCTAGAGTACTAGGACTTTTCTCAGGCTTAGGTTACTTCTCCTTCGCTCCCCTTTGTCTGTTCAACATATTACTGACTTAAGTACATTGTCAAACATTAAAACACATAAAGGAGAACATCATTGATGCAACTTGCACCAACAATCTCCCCCTTTTTGATGTTTGACAATAACTTAAGTTAGATTGGTTTAAGGGGCTAAATTTCTATCCATGGGATAGAATAAAAGGTATAGTTTTTGGGAGAGTAAAAAATATTCTAACTGAAAAAATCTAACTTAAGCACTCTCTCCCCCTTTGTCATGCATCAAAAAGATAAAAACTTGCATCAACAATGAAAAACTTTTGAATTTTTGTTTTGAAAATACTTAGTGCAATTTTGTTTTTTTAAAAAAAATTGCATAAATTTGAAAATGCTCTAGGTTTAAAGTATAAGTACTTTGAAAAGATGATTTGTAAGGAGTGCAAGTACTTTTAAAAGATTATTTAAATCCCTTTTTGAAAGAATATAAGTATATTTTTTTTTGAGAAATTAAGTACTTAACAATACATTTGAAAATATTTTTTTTTCAAAATTAAGAATATTGGTTTTGAAAGACATAAGTAATTTTTTTTTTTGAAAATATTTTACTTGATTTGGTCTATTTTCCAGTCTGACACTATCCTAGGAAACCTTGTTGACCACAAGGACATTTCCTAAGTGTCCTGGGAATTTTCCAACCTAAGTAACTATTATTTCAAAATCATTTCATAAGTCACACAAATTTTAACAAGTGGTATTTTGAAAAACATAGATTTTTAGTATTTTAAAACCATGTAATTGAATAATTCTTTTTAATTTGACCTCCCCCTAAACTTGACTCAGTCCTGGGAAGCTTGTTGACCACAAGTACTCTTCCTTTGAGTCTTAAGGTTTGATTCAAATCAAAGGAATTTTCTAATAATAAAAAATAGTTTAAGACTTGAAAAAATTTGACTCAGACTCCCCCTAAATCTGACACATCCTAGGAGTCCTTTTTAGATTATGAAGTGGACCTTCCTCTGTGTCTTTAGGGTTTATCAGAATCAAAAGAACAGGTAAACATTTGATTTTTGCAATAGGTAAAATCTTTTTCGAAAAGCCACAAGTGATAACGATTAAAGCATGATTTTCGAAAAGATATTTTCAAATAATAGTAATGTTTTTAAAGTGCAGTTTGAAAAATATGAAAAGCACTCCCCCTGCATCAATGTCATTTGACTCTATCTAAGTGCCCTAAGGAACTTTAGTGCTGTCCTAAGAGGCTTGTGTCTAATTGCGTGAGTCAATCAATTTTTGAAAACAATATACCTTTTTGAAAAATGTGTAATATATATAATCAATCAGACAAGCATGAATTCCATAAAAACATTATTATGTTAAAGCTCTATTTTGAAAAATATATTTTTAGGAAAATATTCTAACAATTTTGAAAAACAATTTTGAAAAATATTTTTCAATTCATTAGTCCTTAACATCTCACCCATTTTAGATGTATCAATACAACAAGCATGATTGCCTTATAGGTGTATTGTGAGATGCTTGAATCATTTTCCATTATTAAATCTAAGATTTAATTGAAATTTGTGTTAGATTCGAATTTGACAAAAGATAATTTGAATTTGAATTTCAGAAATTGGCTTCCAGGTCTTGGCGAGGCACTAGGCCTTCTTTGGCCGTAGCCTTATGGGATCATCCACCCTTTCCTTGACAAAGCCTTTTAATGAAATTTCATTTTCAAATTAAATTAGGTCATTTTCTGGTCTAACTAGCTTGGGTCTTGGATCGGTAGCTTCGGCTGGTTTCACCAGTCTAAAGAGACCAAGTAGACTTGATCTTATTAGAGTTGGTTTCCCCAACGTACTATCATCTCACCTCCTCCCAATACTATGTTGCAAAAAATAAATTATCTTTTTCTTATGACCTTTCTAAATTATGCATAAAAATTAAATATGAATGACATGTCATATATTTTAAAGGAAAATAGCAAATGCATGGCATGGCAATTATGCATGAGTCAAACAAGTCAAGACATTTTATTTTTGTTTCTAAGAATGTATCAAATTCTCGATTTGATACATATCGTGTGAACCTGCGAATATGTCAACCCACTTTGACATATTTGATTTTATTGAATTAATTGTTGCAGTTTGGGTAAGGTTTTAGTTTGGTTCAGGTTTAAGTGATTTAAGATTGGATTTAGTTGAATTAAAATTGAGTTAATTTGAATTTAATTAAATTAAAGTTGAGTTAATTTGAATTTAATTGAAAAGTGAATTAATTTGAATTAATTGAATTAAAGTGAATTTATTGAATTAATTTGAATTAAGGTGAATTAATTGAATTAATTTGAATTTAATTGAATTTAAGTGGATTAATTCGAATTATTTGAATTTAATTTAATTGAATTTAAGTGGATTAATTCGAATTATTTGAATTTAATTGAATTTAAGTGGATTAATTCAAATTATTTGAATTTAATTTAATTGATTTTAAGTGGATTAATTCGAATTATTTGAATTTAATTGAATTTAATTTAAGTGGATTAAATCGAATTTAATTGAATTTAATTGATTTTAAGTGGATTAATTCGAATTATTTGTTGCTTTAATTGAAGTTTAATTGAATTAAATTGATTTAATTGAAGTTTAATTGAATTAAATTGATTTAATTGAAGTTTAATTGAATTAAATTGATTTAATTGAAGTTTAATTGAATTAAATTGATTTAATTGAAGTGTAATTGAATTAAATTGATTTAATTGAAGTTTAATTGAATTAAGTTGATTTAATTGAAGTTAAATTGAATTAAATTGATTTAATTGAAATTTAATTGAATTAAATTGATTTAATTGAAGTTTAATTGAATTAAATTGATTTAATTGAAGTTAATTTGAATTAAATTGATTTAATTGAAGTTTAATTGAATTAAATTGATTAATTAAGATTTAATTGAATTAATTTGATTAATTAAGGTTTAATTAACAGTTGTGGGTTTAAATTCATCATTTTTATTATTTCGAAAATTTCTTCTTCGTTTTTATTTTCCTTTCCGAATTTTTCTATTAATTTTGATTTATTTGATCCTTTGTAATTTTCATTAATTATGACCCTAATCTTAGAAAATTCCATTTCCTCCTCAAAATCAATATCCTCAAAGTGTGTGGAGTAAAATGGGCCACTAGTTAAGGTTTTATAGTAGTCTTCAGGATTATCTATAATTAAATTATTATCAAGAATAAAATCATTTTTATCCTCAAAATAATTTTCAATTAAATCATGTTTATCCTCAGAATTATCCTTAAGGTTTTCAAATTCAAATTCGGAGTTATCCTTAGGATTAACTTTTTCTGAATTAAAATTGTCAGTAATATTATCAGAATTGATTTTATCAGAATTATTATCAGAATAATTATCAGAATTAATTTTATTAATTTCTGAATTTATATTTTGAATTAAACAATTAATTTCTGATATTTTAGTCATATCATTATTTTCTAACTTATCATGCAAGAGGCTAATTTTATTATGCAGTAATTCTAATTTATCAGAAAAATTAACTAAATTATCACAAAATATTGCAGGTAAAAGTTTCGGAACATAAATTTTCCGTACCTTCGCCGGACACTTGTTTCTGTAGTGTCCGTACTTCTCGCATTTGAAGCATTGTACGTGTTCCTTGTTCTTCCGGACTCCTGGCGCTGGTACCTCCTTCGCCGCCGGTGGTGTAGACCGAGTCTTACGAGTAGGGCACTGATTTTTATAGTGCCCTCTCTCCCTGCACGTGAAACAAATAATATGCAATTTAAAATTAGACATAAAAAAAATTGTACCTGATTCACCCCTGGGCTCCCCCTCAACTCCTGGCGTCGTTGCTCCGTCGGCGGTTAGTCCGGTGAAGAGCGGCTCGGCTCTGATACCACTTGTTGGACCGGTGCAGTCGATAGAGGGGGGGGTGAATATCGATCGTGAAAACATTCGTAAATCTTTCGTAAGACTTCTGGACTCAGAGCATTAGTGCAGCGGAAACATAAAAATAAAATAAAAGAAAGCAAAACAGGGGACACGGCAAGTTTATTTACTTGGTTCCCAACCCCCCAGGGTCAGTACGTCCAAGGCCTATGTACTCGGCGTTGAGTCCACTAATAGTCTCCTTTCCGGAATTTCCGGAGGCGGAGAAACCCGACTTACAGTGCAATATTACAAGCAATAATAAAGAAAAATAAATACTGTAATTAATTGCAAACCAAGCAAAAATGTGAAGCTCGGCCGATCTGGACATTCGAAGTGCCGCACACTTCCTCCTGGAGCCTCCCGGTCACAGAGCCTCGTCTTTAGCGCGTTGTCGTCGGTCAGAATGAATAGAATCGCAGTTAGGAAGTGTGTTTGAAGCTGAGGGGTCGAAGCCCCTTATATAGGCCTCCTGGGGGCGCCCCGGTCGCTGGGGGCGCCCCGGAAGACTCGGTCAACTCTTATCCTTGCGCCTAGCTCGCTGCAGGTGATAAGAACTTTGACCAGGGCACCCCGGATGCACCGGGCTCCCCCGTGGAGGCTTATCCTGTGTTCTGGCTTCGAAACAGCAAAACAGCTACTAATCAGGGCGCCCCGGACGCTCCGGGCGCCCCGGTTGACACCTGTTCTGCAAACACACGTTTGTTGCATGTATTAGTACTACCTGGGGGCGCCCCGGACGCTCCGGGCGCCCTCACGGACACCTGTTCTGCACACACACACAAGTGCACATCTTCTGCACTGGCTGGGGGCGCCCCCCATGCTGGGGGCGCCCTCACGGACACCTGTTCTGCACACACACACAAGTGCACATCTTCTGCACTGGCTGGGGCGCCCCCCATGCTGGGGGCGCCCTGGCTGCTGGTTTTCAGCCTTCTTCATTTGCTTGCTTTGTCTTCTTCTCTTGGTACCTGCAAGATATATATATGCAAAGCAAGTATACATGAAATATTAATCTTACGAACTTGGTTCGGACTTCGGATTGGCACGCAATCCTAGATCGAACCGACGCAAACTCTTACCCCCGAGAAAGCGCCTTTCACCTACTCCTTTCAGGAGACGGTTGCCGCCCGGTCCTTCGGGTGGACTTTTGCCTAGCCGCCCTTCGCTAGGTCCTGGATACCAAGCATCCCTTCGCTTGGTGCCTAGCAGCCCTTCGCTAGGTCTTGTTTCCCTGACAGCCCTTCGTCAGGTACCAGCAGCCCTTCGCTAGGACTTGTTCCCCTGGCAACCCTTCGTCAGGTGCCTAGCAGCCCTTCGCTAGGACTTATTTTCCTGACAGCCCTTCGTCAGGTGCCTAGCAGCCCTTCGCTAGGTCTTTTCTTTCTGGCAACCCTTCGCCAGAGCCTAGCAGCCATTCGCTAGGTCTTTTTCGTTCTGGCAGCCCTTCGCCAGAGCCTAGCAGCCCTTCGCTAGGTCTTAGGGTTTCCATGCCTAGTTTAACTAGGACTTTTCTCAGGCTTAGGTTACTTCTCCTTCGCTCCCCTTTGTCTGTTCAACATATTACTGACTTAAGTACATTGTCAAACATTAAAACACATAAAGGAGAACATCATTGATGCAACTTGCACCAACATTCTTAACTTACTAGCTTAAGAGACCTTCTTCCATCCAATGGTTGTACCATCTTGTTGGGGTACACTAGGTGCAAAGGGGATCGAATCCCAATGTCTGATAAGTAATTCCTATCACTATCCCTAGAGGTACTTGCCATCATGATCTAGTCACAATTATATACACAGTATTCTAGGGTACCTCTATTCTAGATAGATTAAGGTCTTATACTTATCAGTATGAACCATTTCTTACACACTCTTGGCTCTTCCATGTTGTTGCCACCCTCATCAGCTCTTCCTTTGACGTACTCAGGAGAGCTTGCCTCAAGTCCATGCCGCACCGCCCTGCCTTCCACAACCCTCTCCACTGTAGAGCTCTTGAGCTATATTTCAATGTGGCTCTCTACAGGCTTCTCACCGCCATCTCTCCCTCCTCCGTGTACGATCGAAGGTGTTGCTAGAGGGGGGGTGAATAACACTTTTTCGTTGAATTCTCTAAAAAGATGTTAGCGCAATACAAAATAATATATGAAAACACGAAAGCAATGCTAACTCAGAGTATTTTTAGTTGGTATCCACCCGAACGGGTGACTAATCTAAGGATCCACGCGGTAGCACACTCTCCACTATGAAATCCTCCTTCAAAGGTGGAGAAACCTTTACAAACGTTGTCTTCTTCCTCTTTACAAGTTGCGATGAAGAACGAGAGGAAGATCCGATCAGTTGGGGCACGAACAGTACTTCAGTACAGTAAAAAATCGTACAGTTCACGTGCGGAAAAGTCCCCTTTTTATAAGAGAACAGGACAACTTCGCAAGCTGTCTAGACCCGCACCAGTCGACTGCCCCTGGGGCAGTCGACTGGCCTAGAAATAAATGCCAGCCAACGACTAGTTTTGGGGGGTTACCATTCGACTGCCCATGGGGCAGTCGACTGGTCCGAGGCTGAAAACTCTCTGTGAGTTTTGGCAGTCGACTGCCCAGCCTCTCAACTCACTTACAATCACTCAAAACACTCTCCTTCACGTATGCCTTCAGGTATGCTCCCTTAGCTTGCCCCTTGAAGTCTTCTTCCTTTGGCTATCGTCCCTCGGATGTGCACACAAGCCTTCCTTGGCTTGCCTCCATGCCACCCTTCACGTGTGCCCTTGAAGTCCACTTCCTGGCTTGCCCTTGGAGCTCTCCTCCCTCAACTCTCGTCCCTCGGATGTGTTCTCCATGTGTGATTCTCCAAGTCCTGCAAACTCAATTACACATATCAAATATAACATAACACCCTAACCTTAAACTTATTGTCACACACACATCAAAACCATAATCTTCCTGATCATTCTTGGGCCGATTGCCTCAACAATCTCCTCCTTTTTGATGTGTGGCAATATGTTTAAGTTTAGGGAAAAAATACTAGTCAACAAAGTAAATAGCAATAGCAATTGAAAAATATAAGACATATCAACAACCTAAGAGGTAACCTCCCCCTTAATCCATGTCTTCTCCCATTTTCAATTCTACTCATAACCTAAGTTAAGTTTCAAACCTAACTTAACACAAAGCAACAACAATTAAAATATATAAGACATAGCAAAACCTAAGAGGTAACCTCCCCCTTGATCTATGTCTTTATCCATTTTCCATCATACTCCAAGATTTTAACTTAAACCTCCCATTTTAAGCTAAAATTCTAACTTAAACCACCCATTCTCCCCCTTTGACACCATCAAAACTATTGCCTCAAGCAACCCTAATCCATGGCATCAAATGAGAGAATTATATATTTCTGAAAAATAACTTAGCAGGCTGAAATCAAGCGTGCCAGTCTGATACTCTGTCAGTGGCAAATTTCAACTTCTGAGCCGAATTTCAGAAACCTCCCGGAAATTTCAAAAAATTCCAAAAATCGTGAAAATTTGCAAGCATGTTTCTTGTAAGATACTCTATCAGGGAAAAATATCATTTCGTGAAAAATTTCAAAAATGCTTGACTTTTGACTAAAGTCCAAATTTCTTGAAAAACCCACTAAGTTTGTATCAAAATCTCAACCTAGTTTTGAAATCATATAGCTTCTAGGCTTATAGCAAAACATATAAGACATGAAATGGTTTTCAAATGTTTAAAATGTCCAACCATGATCTTTGGGCAAAGTGTCCATTGATTAAACACTTGTTTTCCCCATGGTTGGTCTATTTTTCATATTTTGATACTTTTAATGATCCAACACCATGCTACAAGCACAAGTGAACCAATTGTATCATCTTAATGGATCAAGCACCACCTTCCTATTGTGTTACTCCAAGGTTCATCCTATACTTCTACAAAACGCATTCCAAGGCCTCTTCTTAAGGATGTAAAATCCGATTTGGGAAGAGGCTTCGTAAAAATGTCGGCAAGCTTTGACTTTGATTCAACATAGTGCAAGTCTATGTCACCCCTTGCCACATTGTCCCTAATAAAGTGATGCTTCACTTCAATGTGTTTTGTTCTAGAATGGTGAACCATATTTTTAGTCAAATTGATTGTGCTTACATTATCACTCAAGACTTTGACCTTGGAATAATGTAACTCATAATCTTCTAAGGTGTGCATGATACAATGTAGTTGGGAAACACAACCACGCATTGACACATATTCTGCCTCCGTTGTGGATAGGGCAACACATGGTTGTTGTTGGTGCAGGAAGCACCATATCGAACCTTGTTTTGATATTGGCAAAGGATTCAAAGTTAAGTTTATTTGTGATCTAATAAAGTTACTAAAGTGTGCAGAGACAAAGCCCTAGCGAAGGACTGCTAGGCACTGGCGAAGGAATGCCAGGGTAAAAAGTCCTAGCGAAGGACTGCTAGGCACCTGGCGAAGGACTGCCAGGATACAAATCCCTAGCGAAGGACTGCTAGGCACCTGGCGAAGGACTGCCAATATCCAAGCCCTAGCGAAGGACTGCTAGGCAACTGGCGAAGGACTGCCAGTATCCAAGACCTAGCGAAGGAATGCTAGGCGCCAGGCGAAGGACAGCTTGGGACTGAAGACCTGGCGAAGGAATGCTAGGCACCGGGCGAAGGACAGCTCGGCATCCAAGACCTGGCGAAGGACCGTCAGGCAAAAGTCCAACCAGAGGAGCGGTTGGCATCAGGTACATTCTCCCGAGAGGAGTAGGTGAGGACGCGTTCACCGTCGAGGGAACAGTAGGCGTCGGTTCGACCTAGGGTTCCATTTTGGAGACCCAAAGTCAGAACCAAGACAGCTAAGGCTGTATAAACTAACACATTATTATTTTATGTTATTTTGGACTAACCCTGGATGCAGGACCAAAGGAACGAGTGTCTGCAGCTCAGAGAGCCTCAAAGGAGTGAGGCAATGGCTGAGTAGGGCGCCCGGAGTGTCCCGGGCACCCCTAAGGTGCATACAAAACAATGTAAGTAAGGAACGCTTCGAACAGCTGTTGGGCGAGGCGCCCACGTGCTCCCGGGCGCCCCCGCTGCTCCCAGGCGCCCCCAGCGTCCCGGGCGCCCCCAAGTGCAAGCCTACGAACCAGAAGCCAGCGAAGCCAAGGGATAAGCTTTAACCCGGTCAATGCGGGTGCCCCGAGCGCTCCGGGCGCCCCGGTCAATGCTGATCCCGAATATAAAGGGATCAGAAGCTGACCGAGACCAAGGGGGATCGGATGACACGTGGGGGGCGCCCCCGACGTCTCGGGCGCCCCCAGGCCCTATAAAAGGACCCTCGAACCAAGGCTTCAGAACAACAATTCATTCAACGCTTCGACGCTCTTCTGCTCCCGCATTCTGCTCCGAAAACTTCCCAACTCGAGCCTACGACGTTCCTCTGCTCCGAAAAGTCGATCTACCTCGGACGTCGGTAACAAAAGAGCTATCGTTTAATTCTGTGCTTATTACACTACTATTGTAATCCATTTTTGTAAACTATTTTTACGCCTCATATAGAATTGCCCAAAGTAAACGGTCAACGACCGTGGGCCTTGGAGTAGGAGTCGACCTAGGCTCCGAACTAAGTAAAAATAATTGTGTTTGCGTGTGTTGTGCTTTATTTTTCGCTGTGCAATTTCTCTATCCCTAAATCCGAACGTTTTTCGATATTCACCCCCCCCCTCTATCGGTTCTCTCGATCCAACAGTTGTTTCCTACTACTCCAACTAACTAAGGAAGACCCACGGAATTGACATCCCCCACTAGTACTCTTCCTATCTAGTTTACACCCCGCATAGTCCGAGTCGGTGTATCCAATAAGATCAACATTTAGGGTTCTAGGATACCAAAGCTCGACATTGAGGGTACCTTTAACATACCTTAAAATCCTCTTCACTACTACCAAATGGGACTCTTTTGTTAGTGATATGAGAGAAGTGTCCTAAGGCAATCGCCTTATGATTGTAAACATTTATTTTAATAAATGATAATTCACTATTTGAGTATACATGTTTGTATTTGATTGGGATCTTAAACTCATCTACTGAATGTCCGCAATACAACTCACAGCATAAGAGAATTTGTGATGGGATCACAACTAGTGATTATCTCTAAATGTGCAAATGTGAAGTATTGAAAATATCCCTAGTCGATGAATTGATAAATACGGACACTATCAATTCTGTTGAGACTAGCATGGGTTATTCTCTAATCAGCTGATTCTCACTAGCTGGTGACATTGGGATGTCTGGAGATAAACATGGATGCTAGTTATGGGAACTAGTTCATTGGAGTGACTAGCTGTAGGACTTCATATGGTAATCTATATAGATATGTCAATGAAGTTCTTACTGCGGCTTAAGTGCGATGTTCCTTTGACTTGCGGTGTTCAAGTCATCTTGGTCATGGAGACTTATACTTTAACATCTTAAGCAAGCATCTCCAAGGAGGTGTGGACCCAGGATGATTGGGTATAAGCCGAAGTGCCCGAAGATGTTTGAATAGCCTACAAAGGATTCACCACTCCATGCCAGGAGATGTATACCCAGGCCTATCATCGGATTGTTACTCAAAACCTCTGGCCAGAGTATATCATGTTTAGAGTGCGAGTCTCTTAAATACATGAGAGTAATTAGAAATCCAAAGGACGAAAAAGATACTACTTGGGCTAGATGTGACGTAGTCAGCCTAGTGGGGACTGACACAAATAGACCGTGTCCTGAACCAAGTGGGTATAAGATGGTGAAGGTAATGGGGCACGATTCATTAGAGCTGCTGAAGGGTTTTAGAATAATTTCTTCTGAGGTCAAACCGTTGATCTTTCGATTAATTGGGGATCATGATGTACTACTAGGTGCCACTCATGATCGTTCTATAATTAGTTGATTATAGACGGCCAACATAAATCGAAAGCCTATTTAGTCACACGCACTACGAGTAATCCGAGGGATTTAAAACGAGTTGAAAATTGGATTTTTCGATCAAGAGAAATAAGTCGAATCTGAATTTATCAGAGGCGCAATGGAAGCTAAAATGGCTAAGTCTTTTGAAGGCTTATTGGGCGAATTAAATGAGTTTAATTCGCGATCGGTCCGGGTTGGTTTGGCCGGCCAAAGAGGGTGCCAAACCTCTTTGTTGTGGCCAGCCACATTAAAGGGAAGAAACCAATTTAATTGGTTTAATTAATAAAATAAATCTAGTGCGATTTGTTTTATAAATTATGAATAAATAAATTTGTGTAAAGAAATTTATATAAATAAATTTATAGAAATTTATTCTTTTTATGGAAATTAAAATGATCCATGGAATGGTTTATTTTAATTTTATAAAATCAATTATGAATTGATTTATCCATAATAAGAAAGTTTATAAATTTCTTATAAAATTTATTCCATAATAAAAGGAGAGATTAATTAGTTTTATTATAAAGTTAGTTATAATAAAATTCATAAGAGAATTTATAGGATAAATTTCTTATGATAACTAATTAGTTTTATTATAAAGTTGGTTATAATAAAACTTGGTTTAAACAGAATAATTTATAAGAGAATTTATAGGATAAATTTCTTATGATAACTAATTAAGTTTTATTATAAAGTTAGTTATAATAAAACTTGGTTTAAACGGAATAATTCATAAGAGAATTTATATGATAAATTTCTAATGATAACTAATTCCGTTAATTCCGTTAAGAGGAGACTCAAGTAATCAACTATATAAGGAACCAAAGGGAAGCCTTTAATTCCTGATCAAGTAATCAATCGATATAGAGCTCCCTCTCTCTCTCTCTTTTATCTTCTCCTTCCCTTCTCCCCACCTAGGGCCGGCGCCCACATTGGAGCTTCTAGGGCCGGCGCCCCTTGAAGCACCTTCCTCCATCTAGGGCCGGTGCAAACCCCTCCTCCCCTCTTGGTTGCCGTGAGCTATCAAGAAGAAGGAGAAGCCAACCAAGAAGAAGAAGAAGCGGATCTCATCTCCTTCCCTCTCGGAATTCGATTCCGTTTCTTGGTGGTTAGTTTCCTATTTATTCTCTTGTTCTTCTTTGTTGTGCCTTTCGAGAATCAAGTAGTTCTCGTCGGTACAAAACTCGTGACTTTGCGAAGTCATCCCGAAGAGAACTCGGCGTGGACGCGAATAGAGGCGGAGCTTCCAAGGGACGCTACGGTTGGATCTCGTCCCTTTCTTCGAGTTACGAAAGGTATAAAGTAAATTAGTTTACTTTTCCGTAAAGTTTTATTTTATGATTATGTCAACACACCATAAGGTTGCATACTAGATACGAAGTTAAAATAATTTAGGAAATTATTTTATGCAAATTCTTCCGCTGCACGTAAAAATTTAAAATTTTACGAACTCGTATCCTTGTCAACATGCACCCGGTCCCAACAGTGGTATCAGAGCCGGTTAGTGTTCGACTTAATTATATAATTGTTTTGTGAAAAACTTTGTCATGATCTCAATTTCGAAAAAAAAATTTCAATTATGGAAACTTTCAAATTATAATAAATTTTAGATTTAGGAATTTCAAAGTTTGGAAATCCTCATGAAATTTCGCAAACGTTTGAAATTTTCTAATTTCTAAAATTTTATAATAATTATGAAAACTTTCCATCTTTGGAAACTTTCCAATTTTGGAAATTTTTCTATTTTAGAAATTTTCCAATTTTGGAAATATGTAAGTTTCCTTTGCACCAGAAACTTACAATTATTCTGAAAACCTATTTTTGAAATCTCTCAATTTTGGGCACTTTCTTTTAAAAAAGTCTAGACAAATTCATGGACAGTTAATTGACAATTAAATTTGAATTGGTTTTTAAATTGACAACAAAATTCTTTACTTTGGATTGAGCCTCGGGGAGCCGGCCAATTTAAAGTTAGTTGTTGTAATTTAATTTCCCAATTTTTAATTGAAATTGTCATGTTTGATTTGGATTGAGCCTCGGGGAGCCGTCCAATTGGATTTACAACAAATTACTTTTCTTTGGGTATCTGAGCCTCGGGGAGCCACCCTTAGAAAATGATTTGTTGTAATTAATTAAATCCATGAATAAAATATGTTTAATAGGTGATGCTCTTACATATTGTTGTCTCCAAAATTAATTAGGAAAATAGTTTCCTATAGAGTTTCTTAAATGAGATTTTCATGAAAATAATATGTAGTTGAATTAAGGGATTTGTCTCTTAATTTAATAAGATTTGATTTAGAGAAATCAAAGTCTTGAACATATTATTTCTGAAATTAATTATGACAATTTAGGAAATTGTTTCCCAAAACAATTCCTTTAATTAAGTATGAAATTGGAATTAGGAAATCCGGTTCCTAATTCAATTAATGAGACTTGATAACTTAAGTCGCATACATACTTAATTAAGAAAATCGTTAGTCATGACATAATTCTATGTCATGAATGTGCTTAGAAAAGAAAGGATGTGACCCAAAACCCCTTACAAAATATTAAGGCCAACACCTTCCATTAATATGGTTAGAATCAGAGTTTTGTTTCTCGTTTGGGTTGATGGACACATCTATGCCCGACTTGAACCTCAACATATTCAAACTATGGAATTAGTTTATGAATAATATAGTAGGAGTCAGAGGTCAATCATTAGTTTTGGTTGTTGGACACTTCCAAGCCTGACTAAGCGGTTGAATGAGCTCCAACCATATTAAAACTATTTCTTGATTAATGGGTCAGCTTTAAGCTTGGAGCATCGATTTGTTGTGCCACAGCCAAGGTCGATGTAAAGAGAGGTGCAGTTGGGTGCGATGTATATTGTTGCATACTTGTTAATGAGTTAACAACCTAATGTTTTATGCAAACATTCAATTAGTTAATAGCATAATGTGATAGTTACATATATGTGATGTGTAATCGGTATAATTACCTACCTTCATAGCTAAGAATAACTTGATGGCCACAGTCATGGTTGTTCTTATCTATAGTTGGATATCAACCTATTTGGAGATGTTCCTACGATCTCCCGAATTGATAAAAAGGGTTATTCAATTTGAATAATAAATAGGATTTTATTAATGTATGTTGATACATTCTTTAATCATTCTTCTCACATAAGCTCAATTTGTATTTCTTTGATAATCACTCGATCATGTCTTCTCTGAATTTGCGTTCCATTTTGGACACCAATAAACTAACTGGGCCAAACTTCATGGACTGGCTTCGAAACCTGAGGATAGTCCTCGAGGGAGAGAAGCTTGCTTATGTCCTTGAAGAACAACTTCCCAACCGTCCTCCTGAAAATGCAACTCTGGACCAGTTTCCTGAGTTGCTCAACCTGCTGAAGACTGTAGAGCCTTCTGTGAAGCAGGATCAAAAGATGGTACTGTTAGTTGGTTCCTTGAAGAAATGTTCTAAGAGGAAGGCCAAAGAACAGAATAAGGGAAAGAAGAAAAAGGCCAAAAAGATTGAAAATACCCTAAAAGGCACTTGCCATCACTGTGGCAAGGAGGGTCACTGGCGAAGAAACTGCAAGGTTTATCTTGAGTCCTTGAAAGGGAAGGCATCCGATGCCCCATCCTCTTCAAGTATCTTCGTTATTGAATGTCACTCTATTTCCTCAAACACATGGGTACTTGATACTGGGTGTAGCTCACATATATGTAATGACATACAAGGGCTAAGGAATAGAAGAAGACTCGTCAAGGGAGAAGCGAATTTGCGAGTTGGAAACGGAGCAAAGATTGCTGTTGTTGCCATCGGAACATATTTGCTAAATCTCCCTACAGGACGTGTCTTAGAATTGGATAATTGTTATTTTGTTCCTTCGTTAATAAAGAACATTGTATCTATTTCATGTTTGAATGAAAAGGGTTATCATTTAACTTTTAGTAACAATTGTTGTTACATAACTTTAAATGGCGTTCTTTATGGGAATGGAACTTTGTGCAATGGTATCTACACGTTAGATTTATCCAGTGACGTTTTCAATATCGAAGTTAGCAACAAACGTGCTCGAATAGATAATCGAATAGACTCCTACACTTGGCATTGTCGTCTTGGCCATGTAAGTAAGAAACGCATGACCGAATTACACCGATGTGGAATTTTGGAATCATTTGAACCCGGTTAGCAAAAAAATGAAAGTGGAGGCACTCGTCTTTAAAAAAAGAAACTTGGTTGCAACTGAGAACGTTGCTTCCAAGGCAGTGGACGCTCAATAAAAATCTCCTTGTGGCGGAGAAGCCTTACAAAAATAGCATGCTAGACTTTTAGAGACTTACAAGAATGAATTAATTGAATGATTGAAAAGGCTGAAACTCTAAGTCTATTTATAGCCTAAGAGAATAAATCTGGATTGTTGATTGTTGAGGAATTTTCTCTTGGCCGTTGATCCATGGATGTAATCTGAACGGTTGATCTTGGATGGGATTACACTGCATCCATTAAATCTGATTAAAGGATAAGATTTTATCCTTTAAGACTTTTTCTCCTGCTGTTGTAATCGTCAAGTAGTAACATCGACAATTATCTGTTGTCATCACCATTTATCCCAAGTGGTAACCATGGCAACATATCTTAGGTGAGGTCTTGGGGTCGAGTGTTCTTAGCAGCAATTAAATTCTTCTTTTTTCGAGCGCCTTGTTTGACATGGTCAAACTGACCAGTCTTTTGGTTCTTCGTCTTCTGGGTGATTTCTGGCCAACCGGAGTTAGGTTCACCCGAACCCGACTCCCCAGTCTTTTGGTTCTTCGTCTTCTGGGTGATTTCCGGCCAACCGGAGTTAGGCTCACCCGAACCCCACTCCGGCCTTTTTCCCCTCGAGCGTCCTTCCTCCCGGCTTCTCAACCCTCGGACACCGCGCACATCCTTCTCGCTCCACCAACGTACTCTTCCTCAACTTCCGCGTCCCTCAGATTGTACCAAGCCCGTCGTCTCACTTCCCCGCACAATCCTTCTCGTCCGTTACGTCTTACGCTCGACTTCCTCCGTACCTAAGCTCCTGCACACTTAGCAGAGAGATTAAACATACCAGGACCTAACTTAAATCGGTTGATCACATCAAAATCAACTAGGGGTACTTACAATCTTCTCTTTTTTGTTGTGCATCAATCCGAGTTAAGTTAGGGTAAACAAAATAAAAAAACATGCATAATAATGCAAACAATGTAAGTTCAAAAAAACTTAAATTTAGAGTAAATTAAAAGTCTACCCCATAACTTAACCCTATTTGTCCCCCTTTGATCATATCAAAAAAAAGAGGAAAAATAATTAGGGAGGAAATTTTTTTGAATTTTTAGAATCTTTTTTTAAAAAAATTATAGTCCTACTCTCCCCCTTTGATACCAAAATGTTTTTCTATTGAATTTTGAAATAATTCAATAAAAAATTTGAATATCTATAAAAAATTTGAATATATTCATCAAAGTCGAAGAGAATGATATGATTTTGGAAAAAAAAATTCAGCTTTAAATTTATTCATCAAGTCTGAAAATAAATAAAAAATAACAGATATGAGTTTTTGAAGAATAAATTTTAAAAAAATCGAAAAATACTTCAAAATCTTTATAAAAAATTATAATGTATTTTTCCACTATATCTGAATCATGAAAAATTAGATCTCTGAAAGTAAATTATTTATCTATTTTTAAAATTTTAATTTCAAATTTCGAGTGGAAAATCAAAAAATATTCAAATTTTTTTAAAAAATTCTCTATAGATGGATAACATAATTGTGCATAAAAAAATATAATTTTTGTAAAAAAACATTCTGCACATAAATAATAAAAAACTTATTAGTTTAAAATAAATTATGGAACCCTAATAAATTCGTGTCTATTAAAAACTTAGGCGGAATATAGCTTTTGGGTACTTTTTTAAATTGACCCTTGTAGTTTTTAAAATGTCAATATAAATTATCATGAAAGCTATTTTTCTTTTGTCGTAAATATGCAATATCAAGTTCTAATTTTTGCACTATGTTTTTCAAATTATCATTTTCATTTTTTAAAATATCAGAAGAGAATGTAAGTGTTAATTCATTTTTTAATTTTTAATATTCTTTTTCTAATTTACAATTAGATTTGAGCAAAGCTTTCACTCCAGCATATAACTAATCATGAGGAAGAAAACAAACCTCACTTACCGGGTCGCTTTCGAAAAGCGAGGTTCTTTCTTCGTCGTCGGTTTCTTCTGACGTCTCTCCCCCTTCATCAGTGCTCCCTTCTTGATGACATGCCATCAGCGCAAGTCCCGCATATTCTTGACCTTCTAACTCTTCTGACAAGGTCTCACCGTCTAGTTGGATCTTCCTTGTGTTCAGTCCAACGATTTCTGATTTCTTATTCTCTTCTTCATTCAATTCTAGGATTTCTCCCAGAGCACTTTTTCCGAGTTGTAATTCCAGATGTGGTTGACTTCTTGCGCGGGAAGAAAGGCTAGCAGATGAAATTCATCTTTGTTGTTTGCTACAAAGTCCGCTTGCTCCTTCTTGGTCCACGACTCTATTTCTTTATCCTTGTCAGTGTTGTCTTTAGGAACTGAAAAGTCATTTTTCATAATTAGTAGCAGTTCAATATCAGTTTTAATGAATACCTACATTCGGCGCTTCCATATCGCGAACTCCCCCTCAAACTTTAGCAGGTAGATTACGGCTCCAACCATTTTCTCGAAATTGCTGCAGTTGGCGGTTAGTCCTTCTACGACAACCTTGGCTCTGATACAACTTGTTGGATCGGGTTGGACCGGCTAGAGGGGGTGAATAGATGGTAAAAAAAAATATGAAAGTGGAGGCACTCGTCTTTAAAACAGAAACTTGGTCGCAACTAAGAACGCTGCTTCCAAGGCAGTGGACGCTCAATAAAAATCTCCTTGTAGCGGAGAAGCCTTACAAAAATAGCACGCTAGACTTTTAGAGGGTTTACAAGAATGAATTAATTGAATGATTGAAAAGGCTGAAACTCTAAGCCTATTTATAGCCTAAGAGAATAAATCTAGATTGTTGATTGTTGAGGAATTTTTTCTTGGTCGTTGATCAATGGATGTAATCTGAACGGTTGATCATGGATGGGTTTAAACTGCATCCATTGGATCTAATTAAAGGATAAGGTTTTATCCTTTAAGACCTTTTCTCTTGCTCTAGACTTTGCTGTTGTAATCGTCAAGTAGTAACATCGACAATTATCTGTTGTCATCACCATCTATCCCAAGTGGTAACCATGGCAACATATCTTAGGTGAGGTCTTGGGGTCGAGTCTTCTTAGCAGCAATTAAATTCTTCTTTTTTTGAGCGCCTTGTTTGACATGGTCAAACTGACCAGTCTTTTGGTTCTTCGTCTTCTGGGTGATTTCTGGCCAACCGGAGTTAGGTTCACCCGAACCCGACTCCCCAGTCTTTTGGTTCTTCGTCTTCTGGGTGATTTCCGGCCAACCGGAGTTAGGCTCACCCGAAACTGACTCCGGCCTTTTGCCCCTCGAGCGTCCTTCCTCCCGGCTTCTCAACCTCGGACACCGCGCACATCCTTCTCGCTCCACCGCGTACTCTTCCGCAGCTTCCGTGTCCCCCGGATTGTACCGAGACCGTCGGCTCACTTCCTCGCACAATCCTTCTCGTCTGCTACATCTTACGCTCGACTTCCTTCGTACCTAAGCTCCTGCACACTTAGCAGAGGGATTAAATACACCAGGACCTAACTTAAATCGGTTGATCACATCAAAATCAACCAGGGGTACTTACACTAAGTTGTGTAAATCTTGTAAGATTTCTTTTGTATTTGCTTGAATTCTTGTTGTATTTTCTTGAAAGCTTGTAAGAGGTTTCTCCACCTCAAGAAGGAGATCTTTCATAGTGTATGAGAGAGTGAGGAGAGTGGACCCTTGGATTAGTCACCTCAAGGAGGTGGATACTAAGTAAAATTGAGGTGTTAGCATTGCTCAAGTCTTTCGCCGCAACAAATTTACAACGAGCAAAGATCGGAGCTAATCACCCCCCCTCTAGCTCTCCTACCGGTCCTAACAAGTGGTATCAGAGTGAGGTTGCTCTTCTTTGAAATCATTGCCAAGAGAGCAAGAGCTAGAAGAAGTAGAAGAAGTTTGAAGAAATCCTAATTTCAAGAAGTCATCATCAAGAGGGTAAAATTCAAAAATGGAGTTTGGCTACGACACTCGGGCACCTCCACCATTCGACAAAGCAAATTTCGATATTTGGAAGTCAAAGATTGAAAATTTCTTCATGATGGAGATAGAGCAATGGTTTGCTCTAATGGAGGGTTTTGAAGCTCCAACAAGCACCAAAGAAAAGCTCCTCAAAAAAAGCAAATGGAATAAGGAGCAAATCAAGAGATGCGAGGCCAACGACAAAGTGACCAAATTATTGATCAATCTATTGCCAAGCACCATCTTGGACACAATTGGAGAATTTCAAGATGCCAAAGAGATTTGGAGCAAATTAGCAAAGCTTCATGAAGATCCCTCCACTGTACCAAATCAAGAAAATCCAAAGAGGGAGATTCATCGGAGGAAGAAGATTCGAAAGTTGAAAGATGCTCAACATCCGAATATGAAGTTCAAGAAGCCTCCACTTCAACGATTGAGGGGGAGTAAAATTTGTCATTGACATCGGATCAAAGAAAAACTTCAACATCATCATCCGAGGTCAATAAAGAAGAAGAAGAATCGAGTGCTATCTCTACACCCCATGAAGATATAACTATTTCAATTTGTAAAAATAAAGATCACATTATTTGTTTTGAGTGCAGGCAAAAAGAACACTATAAGAGTAAGTGCCCTAATTTGTTCAAGAAGAAGGTGCAAGTGGCACCCAAGACCAAGGAGAAGCCAAAGGAGGTCGGTCCCATGGTAAAGAAGGATAAGAAGCACATTGTGTGGTTCTCATGCAAATAAAAGGGACATTATCAGAATCAATGTTCAAGGGGAAGGATCTGACCAAGGCAAAAAGGAGGAGCTCAAATCAAGGGGGAGCCTCCAAGAACAAGACTAAGGTACCATTAGGTAATGATACTTATTTTCATAATGATAATATGCATGCTATAAATAATTATTATCATTCATGAAAATAGGAGGCATGAAAAACCTAAGGAAAACTATAAAGCCTTCCATGCTAGGATTACCACATCTAATGATAGGGAACAAATTAGAACTTTCCATGGTAGACCTACCCAACACAAGGCCACGAAGAATAATCGCCAAGGTTATATTAGAAAACCAACCATTGATGAGGTAATGATGGAAAATCAAGTTTTGAGGTCAAAACTTGATAAATTGGAAAAATCCCTTAAGAAAATAAAAAATCTATTTAAGGGATCAAAAATTCAAAACCTTGATTTAGGAAATCAAGGACCCTCTAGGGGCAAGAAAGATTTGGGGTATAAATCTAAAACCAAGAATGATGGTCCATCTTATCATAATGTTTCATATAGGTATGGAACTCAATCTAGGTCTAGGGGTCAGGTCAAGGTCATAAGGGAAGTCATCCCTAGAGTTGACCAAGACAAGACCAACATGACTAAGGCTTCGGAGAAGCCTAGAAAAGTTATTAGGAAGGTATCAAGAGAAGTTATCCCTAACGAATACATAGAACACCCAAGGAGCACCAATAGATTTTGGGTTCCTAAAAGTGTGTTTGCCATACCCTAGATAGGCCTAGGGAGTGTCTGTGGGATCAGTGCCGTCGATAGTGGGGGGGTGAATATCGACTTGTAAAAATCCTTCGTAAACACGTCGGAAACTTCGTTGTTCGTTCTAGATAAAGAGTTAGTGCGCAGCGGAAAATAGAAAGAATGTAAAACAAACCAATATAGACGACAAGCGGGTTTTACATGGTTCCCAACCCCCTAGAGTCAGTACGTCTAAGGCCTAAGCACGGGAAGCACCCGTCCACTAATGGTCTCCTTTCCGGACTTTTCGGAGGTGGAGAAACCCATCTTACAGTTCAAGTTCTACAATCACAAGATTAAGAAAATTAAGTGCTTGAAATAAATGCAAACCAAAGAAAAATCGAAGACCCGGCCGATCTGGAACTCCGAAGTGCAACACACTTCCTCCTGTAGCCTCCTTGGTCACAGAGCTTCGTCTCTAGCACTTTTTCTTTGCTCGTAATGCTTAGAATGTCGTAGCAGTTGATGATCTAAGTTGAGGGGTCGAACCCCTTTATATAGCTTCTTGTCAAGCGCCCTAGAGCCTCTAGGGTGCCTCATTGGCGGTCAAAACTTCATCCGGAAAGTGAACTTCGCGAAGCTGATAAGATGGGTTGTCTTGGGCACCTGGTATCCAGGGCGCCTGGATGCATGGGGGCGCCTGTATCCATTCAGGCGCCCAAGAGCAACTTTCCAAGCTTTTCTTGTGTTTGTTCGCCTGTTTTGCCTCCAATTCTAGGTACCTTCAAGATACACAAACACAATACAAACACATATATAATCTTAGCCTTAACGATTGGTTCTGACTTTGGAATTCTCGCAAAACCCTAGGTTGAACCGAGTTCCCTTCCCGGGGAACGCGCCTTCGCCTACTCCTCTCAGAAGAAGTTTGCCAACCGGCTCCTCCGATTGGACTTTTGCCCGATCTTCCGGATCAGGACTTTGGTGCCCAGTCCACAACCAGGACTTATTGTCCAACCCTTGATCATGTCTTCGGTGCCTAGCCCTCGGCCATGACATATTGCCCAATTCCTCGAATCAAGACTTCATGCCTAGTCCGCGACCAGGACTTATTGCCCAATTCCTTGAACCAGGACTTCGTGCCCAACCCTCGGTCAGGTCTTAGGTGCCCAGCCCTCGGCCAGGACTTAGTGCTCAATCCATGATCAGGACTTAGTGCCCAATTCCTCGAACCAGGACTTGTTGCCTAGGTTAACTAGGACTTAGTTTACCTTGATAAGTATTTCTTTTGCTAGTCATGTTAATCCTGACTAGACTTGTCTTCTGCCAAACATCAAGTCTTGTTTGGCTTACTCCTTGGTCTAACTAACTAACCCTAGGTTTTCTGCTAAACATCAAGTCCTATTTAGCTAACCCTTGTTCTGACTCATCAAACCACCCTTAGTATATTAATCAAATTAAATCTAGGTTTGATCACCCTGCCAAACATCAGGTCCTATTTGGCTACCCCTTGGTTACCTTAACCAACCCTGAGTACTAGTTGACTCTGTCAAACATCAGATCATGTTTGACTAGGTCTTTGTTAACCTGATGAATCGGGGTTTTCCCTACCAAACATAAGGTCCTGTTTGGTTTAACCCTTGATCATTTTGACTAACCCTTACCATGTCTAATATATCACTAACTTAAGCGTATTGTTAAACATTGAAACACTAGAGGAGGGCATCCCTGATGCATCTTGCACCAACAAAATCTACCTTTTTGATGTTTGACAATATCTTAAGTTAGATTGGATTTAAGGGTTAAGTTTTTATCCTTGGGAGAAAATAAAAAAATTTCTAACTTAAGTTTCTCTCTCCTCCTTTGTCACACATCAAAAAAATGACAAAAAAAAGCTTGCGCCAACAATGAAAATTTCTTGAAATTTTTTTTCTCCTTTTTAAAGTACTTAGAATAATTCTTTGAAGGCATATAATTTTTGAAAAAAATTCAAAACTCTTTCCCTTTTTTTTTGAGAAACTCTTTAAGTGCTTGTTTTGTAAAGTATTATAAAAAAACTAAGTACTAAAATTGCACCAACAAATTTAGAAGAATATGAATTTCCCTAAGTCTGACACAATCCTAGAAATCTTGTTGATCACAAGAGAATTCCTATGTGTCTTAGGGATTTTCAATTTTAGAAAATTTTGTTTTGAAAACATAGTAATTTTCTTGATTTGGTTTCTTTTCCAGTCTAACACAATCTTATAAAACCTTGTTAACTACAAAGAAATTTTTCTAAGTATCCTGAAAATTCTCCAAATTCAAGTAAAATTATTTTCAAATTGATTCCAAGGGTCAAAAAGATTTTCAAAATAAGCTTTTTGAAAATGACAGTATAATATTTTCAAAAGTCTTTATTTTTGAAGAGATAGTGTATAATTTTTTAAAACCATTAATTTTTCTTTTGATCTGAACCTCCCCCTAAACCTGACACAATCTTAGAAAACTTGTTGACTTACAAGTGATCTTCCTCTGACTCTTAGGGTTTGATTCAAACCAACAGAATTTTCTAATAATTTTGAAACACAATCCTTAAACAATAGAATCAATTTTTTTGGATTTAAACTCCCCCTAAATCTGACACATCCTAGGAGTTCTTGTAGATCATAAAGAAGACTTCCTATGTGTCTTTAGGGGTTATCAAAATCAAAAGAGTAATTAAATCAATTTTTGAAAGCCATTCTGAAATGAAAGTATTTTTGAAAAAAAATCTTTTGAGGGACATAATAATTTTTGAAAGAAACATATTTTGAATGATATATTAAGCCCCCTTTTTTTAAAAAAAAATTGAAATGCATTTTGAAATAGTATGATAATTTTTAATGCATAATTTTTGAAAAGATATTTTGAAATGATAATAACTTTTAAAGCACAATTTTCGAAAAGATATTTTGAAATGATAATAATTTTGAAAGCACAAAGTATTTGAAAGATCTAAATTTTCAAAAGAATAATAAAAAATAACTTTTGAAAGAATAAAAAAACCTCCCCTTGAACCTGATACCGTCTGACTCTACCTAAGTGTCTTCAGGGACTTTAGTGTTGACCTAAAAGGTTTGTGTCTAATTGTGACTTAGTCTTGAGGGACTTTAGTGTTGACCTAAAAGGTCAACATTATTATCTTTGTGTCTTGAGGGACTTTAGTGTTGACCTAAAAGATTAGTGTTGGCCTAAAAGGTTTATGTCTAATTGTGTTTGTGTCTAATTTTTGAAAATGTATTCTATGTATAAACAATCATCAAGCATGAAATTCATAAAAACATTATTATGTTGAAACATTATTTTGAAAAATAAAATTTTAGAAAAATATCCTAAAGATTTTGAAAACATTTTGAAAATATTTGTCAATTAATTTGTCCTTAATATCTCACCCATTCTAGATATCTCAATACAAGCAAGCATGGTTACCTTATGGGTGTATTGTGAGATGATTGAATATTTTTTCTCAATTTATTTATAGACTGGTTGACCTTGAGTTAGATTCGAGTTTAATCAATTTGTAATTTAAAAGTAGATTTCAATAATCGGCTTCCAGGTCTTGGCGAGGCACAGAAGCCTTCTTTGGTCGTAGCCTTATTGGATCATCAACCCTCTCCTTAGACAAAGCCTTTTAAAGAAATAATACCTTTATTTTACTTTTTAAAAAACTCTGGTCTAACTAGTCAAGAATGTGGCGAGGTAGCTTCGGCTAATTTCACTTAGGGAGTGTTTGGGAGAGCTTTTGCTTCTTGAAAAGTGATTCTTGTAGTGATTATCTTGAAGTTAGTAAGAAGCTAAAGTAGACAGTGTTTGGAAATAGAAGCCAAAAGCTGATACAAGATAAAGTTTGAGTGTTTGGGAGAATAAGTACTTCCAAGCTTAATTTTTAATTAAATGACAATAATATCCTTAAACTATATAAATTAATTATTTTTTAATTATTTAAATATATTTTCGATACTATCAATAAAATATAATTTATATAAAAAATAAATTCTGAAAATAATATAATTTATAAAAAATATATAAAATTAATAAAAAAATAAACATTATATAATTTATATAAATATAATATATATATATATATAATTCTGAAAATATAAATTATATAAAAATATAAAATTTTATTTAAAAATATAAAAATATAAAAATATAAAAATCACCTTCGCCTCCGCTCCGCCTCCGCCGATTTGGGAAGCGACGTGAATGAATGAGGTGAGAGATAAAATTAAGTCAAGGGTAATAAGGTAAAATGTTATATTATTTAAATGTTATATCATAAATAGAAAAGCAGAAGCAGATAAAAGCATCAAATTCTTGCTTCCAGCTTTTAGCTAAAAGTTATAGAAGTTAAAGCAGAATCTGGTATTCACAAACACTCAAAAGTGCTTTTGTGTAGCCAGAATCTAAAAAGCAGCTAGCAGAAGCTCTCCCAAACACTCCCTTAGTTAGGCCAAGCTTCCCTAACGTACTATCATCTTGCCCCACCTTGATACTAGGTTAGGCAAGTTGTCAATCAATCTTTTTCCTATCTAACCGATCTAAATCATGCGGAAAATTAAACATGAATGACATGACATATATTAACAAAAACATCAGCAAATGCATGAGCGTGACATTTATGCATGAGTCAAACAAGTCAAAACATTTTATTAGGTTTCTATTAATGTACCAAATTTTCTATTTGATACATATCGTGAGAACCCGTGAATTTGTCAACTCACTTTGACATATTTAATTTTATTAAATTGATTGTTACAATAGGATAAAATTTTATTTAATTTCATAATTAAGGGTATTTAATTAGAATTTTAGTTCGTGGATTGAGTTTGAAATTGAGTTATTAATGACTAATTAGAAAGCAATTAAGGTTGAAAATATTAATTATTAATTAAGGTTGACATTATTAAGAATTGATTAGAGTTAAAATTGATTAATTAAAGTTAAAATAATTAAGTATTAATTAAAGTTAAGTATTAATTAAAGTTAAAATAATTAAGGATTAATTAAAGTTAAAATAATTAAGGATTATTTAAAGTTAAAATAATCAAGGATTAATTAAAGTTAAAAAAATTAAGTATTAATTAAAGTTAAAATAATTAAGGATTAATTAAAGTTAAAATAATTAAGGATCAATTAAAGTTAAAATAATTAAGGATTAAGGTAAAAATTAATTAAGATTTAATTAAGGTTGTTAAGATTTAATTTGATTTAAGTTATCAATTAGATTTCAAAATTTCTGGGTTAAATAATAGTTGTGATTTTAACTGCATCATTTTCATTAATTCAAAAATATCTGAATTATCTATTATTTATTTTTCATTTAATTTTTCAAATTTATCTATTACTTCTACTTGGTTTGAATTTTTGTAGACTTTATTAAGTCTACAAAAATAGACTTAATAGGTTTGAATTCTAAGAAATTCTTCTTCCTCCTCATCCTCATCTTCAGAGTTATATTCTTCTACATCTTCATAGTTGGTAGAATAGTTTTTAGGAGTGTTAATTAATGTTTCATAATTAATTTCAAAGTTATCAGTATTATCCAAGAAATCATTAATTAAATCTTCATTATTATCTACAGAGGTTTCTAGATTATCGGATTATCTTCAGAGTTATTCTCAATAATATCATAAACAATTTCATCTTTAAAATTATCCTTATTAATATTTTCATTCTTAACATCTTCAGAAATATTAGAAATTAAAGGACTATTAATTTTAATTTCATCATTATCAACAATATTATCAGAAATATCAATTAAAGTATAATTATCCTTATCAGCATTATCAGATAAAATATTGGTATTAATTCTAAAAATGGTTGCATTGATATTAACAATTAAGGAATTCATATCTGATATTTTAGTATTATCAATGTTTAGTAATTTGTTATTTAACAACCTAAGTTGATTATGCAAAAGATCTAGTTTATCAGAAAAATTAACAGATTTATCTAAATTATCAACATTACTGTATGACTATGCAGGAATTTTAAAATTTTTACCAAAATAAATTTTTCATACCTTGGTTGGACACTGATTCTTGTAGTGTCCGTGTTTTTGACATCTAAAGCACTGGATATGACTCTTGTCCCTCCGAACTCCTAGCGCTGGTACCTCCTTTGCTGCCGGTGGTGACAATCGATTCTTATGAGTAGGACACTGGTTTTTATAGTGCCCCACCTTGATACTAGGTTAGGCAAGTTGTCAGTCGATTCTTTGACATAATTAAAAAAAATGTACCTGATTCACCCTTGGTTCCCCCTCAACTCCAGGCGTCTTTTCTCCGTCGGCTGTTAGTCCGATGAAGAGCAACCATGCTCTGATACCACTTGTGGGACCGATCGTCGATAGACTGTAAAAATTCTTCGTAAACACGTTGGAAACTTCGATGTTCATTCTAGACAAAGAGTTAGTGCGCAGCGGAAAATAGAAAGAACGAAAAGCAAACCAACACAGACGACAAGCGGGTTTTACATGGTTCCCAACCCCCCAAGGTCAGTACGTCCAAGGCCTAAGCACGGGAAGTACCCGTCCACTAATGGTCTCCTTTTCGGACTTTCTGGAGGCGGAGAAACCCGGCTTACAGTTCAAGTTTTACAATCACAAGATTAAGAAAATTAAGTGCATGAAATAAATGCAAACCAAACAAAAATCGAAGACCCAACCGATCTGGAACTCCGAAGTGCAGCGCATTTCTCCTGGAGCCTCCTTGGTCGCAAAGCTTCATCTCTAGCGCTTTTTCTTTGCTCAGAATGCTTAGAATGACATAGCAGTTGATGTTCTGAGTTGAGGGGTCGAACCCCTTTATATAGCTTCTTGTCGGGCGCCCTAGAGCCTCTGGGGCGCCTCATTGGCGGTCAAAACTTCATCTGGAATGCGAACTTAGCGAAGCTGATAAGATGGGATGTCTTGGGCACCCAAGAGCTTACTGGGTGTCTGGATCATCCAGGCGCCTGGTATCCAAGGCGCCTGGATGCATGGGGGCGCCTGTATCCATTCAGGCGCCCAGGAGCAGCTTTCCAAGCTTCTCTTGTGTTTGTTCGCCTGTTTTGCCTCTAATTCTGGGTACCTGCAAGATACACAAACACAAGACAAACGCATATATAATCATAGCCTTAACGATTGGTTCTGACTTTGGAATTCTCATGAAACCCTAGGTCAAACCGAGTTCCCTTCCCGGGGAACGTGCCTTCACCAACTCCTCTCAGGAGAAGTTTGCCAACCGGCTCCTCCGATTGGACTTTTGCCCAATCTTCCGGATCAGGACTTTGGTGTCCAGTCCACGACCAGAACTTATTGCCTAACCCTCGGTCAGGTCTTCAGTGCCCAGCCCTCGGCCATGACTTATTGCCCAATTCCTCGAATCAAGACTTCATGCCCTGTCCGTGCCCAATTCCTCAAACCAGGACTTCGTGCCCAACTCTCGGTCATGTCTTAGATGCGCAACCCTCAGCCAGGACTTAGTGCCCAATCCATGATCAGGACTTAGTGCCCAATTCCTCGAACCAGGACTTATTTCCTAGGTTAACTAGGACTTAGTTTACCTTGATAAGGATTTCTTTTGCTAGTCATGTTAATCCAGACTAGACTTATCTTCTGCCAAACATCAAGTCCTGTTTGGATTACTCCTTGGTCTAACTAACCAACCCTGGGTTTTCTGCTAAACATCAGATTCTGTTTAGCTAACCCTAGTTCTGACTGATCAAACTACCCTTAGTATATTAATCAGATTAAATATAGGTTTGATCACCCTGCCAAACATCAGGTCCTGTTTGGCTACCCCTTGGTTACCTTATCCAACCCTGAGTACTGGTTGACTCTGCCAAACATCAGATCCTATTTGACTAGGTCTTTATCAACCTGATCAATCTGGGTTTTCCCTACCAAACATAAGGTCCTATTTGGTTTAACCCTTGATTATTTTGACTAACCCTTACCGTGTCTAATATCACTAACTTAAGCTATTGTTAAACATTGAAACACTAGAGGAGGACATCCCTGATGCATCTTGCACCAACAGTGTCAACTCAAATTGGATGGGTAGTTAACCTAACCTTGATGAAGTTGGTACTTTGGGGCATTTTCAAGGAGTTACTACCCTTGAAAATGAAGGAATCATTTGTTTACTCTAGGAGGAGTAAAATTTGTGCCACTATATTTTTGAAAGATTGAACAAAATAAAGTTGACACAACTAGGTTAGAATCCAAAGATATGCCATATTGGGGAGTTTCGGCATTATCTTGGAAATTAAGGTAAAATTAGGATTATCAATGGCTTAGAGATGAGTTATTGAGACTTAGATAGGAAATCTAGGTATTTTCTTTTGTGCTATTATGTCATGCATTGTATGCCCTATCACATGCCATGATATCATAACTCGTCATTCATATTTTATTATGAAAATATTACATGTCATGACATACATGCATCATCTAGTTATAATATTTTTTAAATTCTCATATGATGCATGGCATAGTCATTATCATGCATTAATTTAATTTTTATTGAAATTAAGGATATTGATATTCTAGTTGGATGATCAAAGTTTATAATGTCTAGGTAGAAATGCATGAACTCTTAGTTTAGGGAGAACATGACTTTCATATCTCATTAAGACCATAAGTTGACTTGTGTGTATTTTGAAATACATTAGAAACAAGTGAGATGTCAGGGTGATGAATGAAACACAAGGTGTTGATTAATGTGTATACTATTGAGTCTTAGATTCATCAAAACATGAATATAAATGAACTTCAATCATTGGGAAAGCTAATGTACAAGTCATGTGCATTTAGCCCAAGGAACATGGTTGGAAATTATTTTTGAAATCTATTTCAAAACTATCTTGGAAAACCTTGGTGAAGACTATTTTTTGATAGATCTCATCATTGATGAATTGTATACAAAATAGAGTGAAACATTGAAATATTTCAATGGTTTCCATTTTTGTGTCAATCATTGAAAAAAGGAGGTATTTTTGTATAAAATTATTTTTCCTTGATCATATATGTCATAAATAATGTCTACACAAAATTTTAGGATTTTTTAAATTTTATAGAATTATTTAGAAGTTTCTAAAATTCAAACTGAAATTCTTTTCGGAAATCAGAAACTTTCAATCGATCAAGTGATCGATTAGGACAACATTAATAGATTGACCAATCGATTGTTAAACCTTTTCTACGGGCATAAAAGCTTACATAATCGATCCATTGATCGATTAAGGGAAGTCGTAATCGATCAGCTGATCAATTAAGGCATAGCTTAATCGATTGGGACCCAACACCAATCGATTGGCACGACTGAAACTGTCTATTTTTGGTCAGTTAACCCAATTTTGAGTAACCTAACAATCCTTAGCCCTTTGAAATACTTTTATAAGTATATTTGGGTAAATTTCATCGTGAAATCAAAAGGGGAGATGGTTTGGTGAAAACTATAGGGTTAGAGAGAGGTTTTGATTCAAGTTTTGAATATCAAAATCTCATAACCTCGAGTTGAGATTTCCTAAAGTTTTAGGACAAAAATTATTGTTGGTGCAATGATAGAGGGTTAGAGCCTGTTTTGAGGAGGAGGTCTTCCGTAAAAAGTATGTGGTTTTATTTTTATTTTTGGGATAAGTGAAAGAATGAAGATTGAGAATCTTCATTATGATGAATGCTCAAGATTGAGCATGGGTTCAAATGAAAGGTATGAGACTTCCATTGGGCATGCCTTTGACTATATAGACTCTCAAGGAAAGGTTTTGATGTGTGTCAAAGGGGGAGAAGATTGAAAGGCTAAAAGGGATTAGTCTTTCTTAAACATATTGTCAAATATCAAAAAGGGAGAGATTGCTGGTGCAATCTTGGTTAGGTTAGGGTTGACCTAGTTCGGGTGAGCTTATGTGTGGTAAGCTTGGTAAGCTTAAGGTTGGATGTTTCGATGTTTGATAATGATGTTTGAATATCGCATAATGTTTAAATATTGTGTGAGTCAAGTGGGTCAAGGTTGACTGGAGACTTGACTGGAAAAGACCTAGTGAGACTAGGCACAC
>JAGFNQ010001726.1:269409-300462 GCA_024364735.1 Boesenbergia rotunda
GCCCATAAACGAACCATGAGTATACCAAATAATGAAGATACCGACAGTGGCGAGCCCTACATACAGCCCACTATGAGCTATAAAAGGAAAAGATAGGTCAGATAATACAATTGCATAGGTTAAAGGAACATAACTTCATGTAACAGGCAATACATATGATTAAATGTCACCAGAAATGCTACCTCAACATTTGATGGAGCAAGAGAAGCATATAAGGATAATTTGTAGTGAAATACTAAATGTATTCGATTAAAGCCTCGAACTCTGAGTCATTTTATTATTATAAACGGGAACCAGTATCTATTGGTCTAGAAATCAAAGAACAGCAAGAACCGCATGGCATTTATCTCCAGAAAATCCATGATTCCCACCATTGCGCTAATTTCACTATCGAAGTTATATGTATACATCTGAAGCTATATTGCCAGACTAAACAAAAGATAAACATGGTGTTGCCAACTATTGGCTGTAAATATTGGTCTTTCTAAGACAGTGCATAATCACACAATTTGGAATAAACGATATGAAAGTAAAAAAAGAAAAAAACAGCTAAGAAAATGAATGAGACCTCCTTATGCATGTACAAAAAAATAACTGTAAGTGAACAATAATTGAAACAAATGCAAATGTCATGTCTAAACTTCTGAAGAAAAAACTTAAATGATAGTTCATACTTTTTTTTTTTCAAATTCAGATTTTTAGAATTTGGATTTTCTAAGAGATAGAACCCAACTAGTCAAAAATTAAATCTGAACTATAGTGAATTTCTTTAAACCAAATTGGGAGTTTCTTTTTTAAAATTTAGAACTGTCAAATGAACCATTAATTTCTCTGAGAGTTGGAAGAAAAGGACATTTAAAGACAGTGCAATCAAGAAACAATAAAGAAAGAAGTGAATGAATGAATAGAATTAACAGTGGAAAAGGAAGTTGACCATATAGCGGAACAAAATCCATGCAGTAATCAATGAATCATCACTTCTTCGAGGTGGTTTCTTCATGATATCTTTATCAGGTGGGTTGAATCCAAGAGCAGTTGCTGGAGGTCCATCCGTAACAAGATTAACCCACAGAAGTTGAACTGGTATCAGACCCTCTGGAATGCCTAAAGCTGCCGTTAGAAAGATAGAAGCGACTTCACCAATATTTGAGGAGATCATGTATCTGCAATTAGAAATGAGAATGGGCATAAGAAAAAAGACAAATAGGAATGTAATTAAACAGAATTAGACATCAAACAAAAATAAGTCTTCACTTAAGCTACAATTGTATTTACTAAGCTCTAAATGAACCAAAAACTTATATGCTGTTTTGGTACTACCATGGCCTAACCATACCTTGGTCAAACCAGAGGACAGGTTAGCGTCGTTCAATTACACAATGGAGAGGGAACAGAAACTCAAATTAACAAAATAATATTAATAAAGCAGTTCCGGTGCTTCATGCTAAAGGAATTTTAGTGGCAGTATGACACTCCACTCTGCTCAGCAATCATACCCTCCCCTCCTGAATAAAGTCATGAATATGTTGAAAGTTTCAAACCCAACTGATAACCTCTAACTAATATGATTAATTAGTATAGCAGATGCACTTCTCATTGGCAGAAACTAGATGATCAACTTCAACTCTAATTATGGCTAAGAGACACCAATACAAGTGTAAGAAAAGAGACTAGATAGAAATGTAACTTCTAGCAAAACAATGTTGAACATGGAGAAGCAATAAAATGTTTGATTTCAGTAAATGAACTCCCAAAAGAATAGCAAAGCTAAACTCTAATTCAAACTAAAGTTGATCAAAGAATAATTCCAAAACTGTCCTAAATTTTCTTGCAAAATTCACAGGGAAGGAAGATATCTGAAAATTCTCATTTCATTCAATGTAGAATTTAAAGAAAGGAGAATATTTATTGCATTCGTGTAATAAGATAATTACAGAGTATTCATAGACTCAACCTAAACCCTGCACCTAAAATACTAAAATTATATCTACTTGACTACTAACCCTATCAACCAAATACACTTAACATTCGCCTCTCAAGATGGAGCATATGTATCATCTATGTTCATATTTTTACATGATCAAAAAAAGCTCACACAAATATAGCGATGACTCTAACCGACATAGTGATTACAAAATGAAAACATAATACTGGCAGAAGAAACAAAACTTAATGAGTTAATAAAGCAGTCAATCCATGATCCCTTAGACCTCACTTTAGCACACAGGCAATATGTGTTTGACATCAAATAAACACATTGACAAAAGAAGATAAAGAGAGAAATAATAAAACAACAATGAAAAAACATCTCAGGAATAAATCCCTTGAGTGGACTTTTCCTTGAAGCAGCATATACAGCAACATGCAATAAACTACAAAAAAATAAAAATGCTCGAGCATTCTTAAGGAAAGAAAGATTGCAGAGTTCGACCCTTTGCTAGACTAGCAAAATAAGAACAAGATATTTTCTTTGTTTGGCTCTTCTCTAGTTTTTAGGCAGTGCATATAAAGCATACAAATAGAATAAAACAGGATATGCTAAAGAAGCAGAGAAGCAAAAGGAGAAACAAGCACAAAAGCAAGGAGATGTAAACTAGCAGATCAGGGTGATAGGGAGAAGATGCTGAGAGGAGGCGATAACTCTATTGAAAAAATAAGCAGGAAGAAAACAAAAAAGAAGGGAAACATGAAAACAAAAAGAGGAATAGGAAGAAGATGGATGAGATCTGCCAAAGAAATCAAGAAGGTGAGGCTGTTGCTTGGGAAGTAAGGAGGAGAAAAAGATTTTGCAGATATGAAGAAAAAAAAGAAGAAAATAACAGGCACAATCATAGCTTTCGATAAAGAAGAGTATGGCTAACAAAGAAAACAAAGATGCAATCACCAAATGCTGGAAGAACAGATTGAAGTTATTTTAAGTGTGCTAGCTCTGGACAAAGTTCGGGGGACAATTAGTAACAAGAAGTCAGAGTCGGTTTCCTTAGAATTGAAGACAAGGATAAGATTTGGACGATGAGGTCACTGAGCAAAGTGGTCCTAGATTCAAATTTAGATCACAATGGAGAGGATAGAGCCCGAGAGGAAAGGTTGATTACAGTTGGGAGTTATGGTTTTTGAAGTTGAGCCGCAATTTGTGAAGCAGGAGCTGCTCGCTGACAGATGTCGCTGCATAAGAGAACCAACGCAATTGATTTGCACCTTTTTAGAAGCTTTGTGTTAGAGAATAGGAGAAACACTGCTCCTATTTAAAGCCTCAGTCCCCCTTATCTGTGCAAGGTTCCAGTCTTGGCGCTCGAGGTGGCAACAAGAGCTGGAGATGTTGGTTCAGCTGGGAGGCAGAGATGGACAATGATGGCTCACAATGCATCAAGAGGAAAGCTCACCACTTCTTCGAAGTCTCAATGTTAACCCATTCATAGGCAAATGGCACACAGTGGAATCTTGTTGGAGGGAACGCACAGTAGAAAGAGTTGTGGCCGTACTTCTGGTTACGGGTTGGGACTAGATACTGTAAGTTCGAAAGAGCAAAAGGAGCAGACTGTCGTACTACCTGGAGAAGAGAACTCACTTCATGTGAGTCACAACTAAGAGCAGTGATGAGACAAAGAGACAAGGAAGGAGAACTGCAGATGGATGAATGGAGGTCAAGGGAGCAGCCTTCCCCCAAGGGAAGTACTATGTTGGAAACTTTAGCCCTGAATGTGTTGACTCAAATACCATGTAGAATTTGGTGAAAGAAAATTATTGTATCACATTCATGTAAAGTTGATAATTTAATTACATAGCTAAAGAACTAACCAAAAACAACTAAACCCTCTAGTAACCTAATACTCTAATACTCGCAATTTGCTTGAAGAGTTAATAGTAAAGGCTTCTACCTTGAATTTCTCTTCTACAGACTACATGCTTCAAATTATCATTGGTAATAACTGTAACAAAACTTATCATACATAGACCAAGCATTTCAACAAAGTAAAAAAAGTGCATTAAAATTTTGCCATAATATATCAAACCAAAAAGTGAATATGGATTACATAAAAACAGATCAGCAAAGATTACGCTACTTGAATAGCCAGTACTCTAGATAGTTAGATTAAGATAAGAATAACAAGTTTCCATCTACAGAAAGAAAAATATTTTGAAAGACAAAATTATTTTTAAAAAAGACCTTATAAAGGCTTTCA
Organism: Boesenbergia rotunda; assembly: GCA_024364735.1. Lineage (NCBI taxonomy): Eukaryota > Viridiplantae > Streptophyta > Magnoliopsida > Zingiberales > Zingiberaceae > Boesenbergia > Boesenbergia rotunda. Next base: position 273,594 of record JAGFNQ010001726.1, read on the forward strand.
TGTTGTTATAAATTGATCTTCCTTCACCAACTGCTGCAACTATTGTACTGAAATTATCATCTGCTAACACCATATCTGAAGCTTCCTTAGCAACCTGGGAAAAAAATTAACTTCCTGGTAAAGATACTAACAGATAACTGAAACTAATAAGGAAAAAAATTATGTTCCATTCATTTAATGATCCTTTTGACACGAACACGCAAGTTTGAAAGCTTTAGATGAAAATATGCATACATTCAAAAATAATAATAACAAACAATTAAATAAAACATCATAGCAGTCAAACTGACAACCATAAATGCAGTATATAAAATGTCTTATCACATTCGAGTACTTTCTCACATAAACTTAAGAAATTGCAAGACTTTAGATGAGAAACAACATAAGTAACAGAGAAACGAAAAAAAGGCTGAGCCAAAAAAAATCCCAGCATCAGCCACAAATTAACAATATCATAATTACAGTATACAAAATGTCTCATCACATTAAAGTACTTTCTAGCAAAAACTTAAAGAATTGTAAGTCTTTAGATGAGAAATAGCATAAGTAACACAAACAAATGAAAAAAAAGAGTGAGCCGAAAGAAATGCAGCATTAGCCACAGATTGAGCAGCAACCATGAAATGGCAATCACACTTGAAAACTTCTATCACAAAATTAAGATGCATGTACTTTTTCATAGATCCAACTAAAGCCCGGAAACAAGATTATATGATTTTCTTTTTCCTATTTTTGATTTATCATCAATTTGTCATAGTTCCAGATATATCATAGTATGCTCAGAGAAAAATTGTGGAACGCTGAGAGAGAAAAGCAATGTTTTATTTGGCAAAAGTGGACTGAAAGTACAGAAGCAAACAATTTATGATTTATAATTGCTACGTTAGACATGTTCCTTCTCTAACTAGGGCATGAACTTTTAACAAGGACAATTGCATTCAATGGAGGTATTCTGTTGCTTCTTATTCTTTAAAATTTGGGCTCAAAATAAACCAATTGGAAAGACAGCAATCGTGAGAAGATGAGAATTGCCTACCTCTGTCCCAGCAATGCCCATAGCAATGCCAATATCTGCCATTTTCAATGCAGGAGCATCATTCACACCATCCCCTGTCATAGCAACTACTTCGTTGTCTTCTTTCAACAATCTCACAATCTCTTGTTTGTGCTTTGGTTCAGCTCTAGAAAATAATAGACCACCATTTTGCCTCAAAATGGTCTTCTTGTCATTGGATGGCTTTGACATAAAATCTTTGCCAGTGAAACTCTTTAAATGTATGGTTTCCTCAGGTCTGAAGACACCTATATCTCGACAAATTGCTTCTGCTGTTTCTTTGTTATCACCAGTAATGACCATGACTCGAATGCCAGCCGCTCTACAATCTTCAATCGCTTTAAAAACCTCTTTTCTCGGTGGATCCTGAAATGTTTCAGAAGAAAGTAAACAATAGTGACAAGTTAGAAATGCTAACAGAGTCAAACTAGCACATACAACAAAGGTGAATCAAACAAAGTCAGATGACATACTCTAAGCCCAACTACTCCAGCAAATATGAGATCAGTCTCCATGGACGAGTAATTTTCCGGATCAAGTAGAAGTTTATGAGCTGGGTGGTCTTCACCATCATACGTTGCAAATTCTGCTAGATCTTCCTTGTAGGCAAATCCCAAACAGCGCAAAGCCTTTGTAGACATATCATGGAGGGCTTCCAGAATATGTTTTTTTGAGTTTTCATTTAACAAACCTACAGAACCATCAGGCAGCTGAACATAAGCACTCCTTTCCAACAAATTTTCAACTGCTCCCTGTAACAAAGCAATTTTGCTTCCTCATAAATATACATTGTATATTGGCAGATACCATGAAATAATAGATCATGATAACTGAAATAACCAAATACTTTATGTATCAATGAAATCAAAAACTTATTAAATGCAACAGTTTGCTGAACAAGTGTGAAATTTAGACCCAGGGTATGACGTATGAAAATTGCAGATCAACAACAAGAGAGTGGTAGAAAAATAAAGGATTCTAAAATATATACTTGCCAAAATAATTATTAATAGATATAGACGAGAGTAAGTGTTTCTCTGAATTTGCAAATTGTTACTCTTTCTGTAGATAATCATTGGTAAGTTATAAGGGTCATCATCACTACTACTCACCACTAAATTAACATGCAATTTTCCCACCACTAAGTTAAAATGCAATTGGAAAATAAAACCATGAAATTACATCAATAAAATGTCATTTATAAAAGTAACTTCCTCAGAATGGGTTTCCGCTTTCCAACATACTCCTATCATCACCAAATAAAACAGTTGATTGTTTATCAATTAAAATTTCAAAAACACCTCCAACAATTCACCTTTCACTTGGAAAAGAAAGCACTCAGGAAAGGATAATTGATAAACATTATAGAGACAAAATAATAAGACAAAAAGGTGTTATCTACCTTTACAAGTAAAGAGTTGGTTCCTGATCTTGATTTCACAATAATTCCCATTGATTTTCGAGTGCGGTCAAACTCAAGAGTAGCAATCCTCTGAGTCATTGTATTCCACCATTTGCAACATCCTTCAAGTAACAACTTAGGTAAATATCAAGTGTTTGGTACCATGCAAGCAAGCACACCGACACAGTGTTTTAATGAAATCAACTAAAAACAATATCAAACTTGAGCCTTGAAACATACCTAATGTTTCGTTTGAGCCCAACAAAGTATCATGTCCTCCAGGAAGCCCCATCTTCTCAACCAAAATCTGAGAAAATAAATATGAAGTTTATTAGCAAAGAAAAAAATTACGAAAGCTAGGAGAATGAAATACAAAAATGCATGGCCTAGTAGACATAGACAGGTTAACCATCACTGAATTGTTTGGGAAAAACCAAATTGCACAAGTTACTCTAGCAAGTTATACATCCCATATATGCAAAGAAAATAATTTGGACATTGTATGTTATGTATTCTGAAAAAACTTCTGGATTGTGAATATTCTCAATATCTCTTTGATTTAATAAAATAAGTACAAATGATCCAATGTATCTTTCCTAACTAGAGAACAAACAATTGGATAAAATATTTCCCAATCAAAGACTGAACAATATGTATCATTTCAAGAATCCTTCTGTATTAAAAATGTTTAATTGGTGACTTAGCTTAATTTTAGGGAAGATAGATGCTTTAGTATTAATCTAAACCACGTAAACATTACAATGAAAAGGCAAAAGAGAAAAAGGAATACAACACTTCTCACCTTTAAGGCTGCCTCTGTCGGCATACCAGTGGTAACAAATCGATTATGTTCTGCCTCAGTGATGCTTGCATCATTGCAAACAGCTGCAATCTTAGCAATTGTTTGAAGATTTACATCCATATTGTTGGCTGGCCAGTCATGAATATTACCATCTTTAGGGTTGTATGTGGTACCATCAACTGAGAATACTCTAAGTTTATCTCTCCCATTCTCCATTGCAACAAGCTTTACTACAGACATTTGGTTTGTCGTTAATGTACCAGTTTTATCAGAGCATATCACAGTTGTGCAACCCAATGTCTCAACACTTGGTAGCTTCCGAACCAATGCATTTTTTTGAGCCATCTTCCTTGTCCCCAATGCCAAGCAAGTAGTGATGACTGCTGGCAGACCTTCAGGGATTGCGGCGACAGCTAATGCCACAGCAATCTCAAAGTAATAAGTGCATTTCTCAAAAGAAAATTTGAAATTCCGTGGCCAGCCATCAACAAGTTCCCATGTAAGAAAATACCTAACATTGATAAGCCAAACGACAGCACAAATTGCACCAATGATGGCTGTGAGGACCTCCCCAAACTTGTTCAGTTTCTTCTTCAACGGTGTATCATCTTCATTTTGTGAAGCTTCATGGATTTGCGAATGTATCTTACCAATTTCAGTGTTCATCCCAATCTGCGTAACCAAGCAGATACAGCTGCCATTCACAACTGTGGTACCTGCAAAGACAATGCATTCCTTCCCTTGAATATCTATGTCTTCAGGCTCAACTCGGTGGTTGGTTTTGTTTACAGCATCATTCTCTCCAGTAAGAGATGCTTGTTCCACCCTAACTGTTGAGCTAATCAGATGGAGAATCCTCATATCAGCAGGAACCTTATCCCCTACCTTGAGCACCACAATATCACCTGGCACAAGCTCCTTAGCTGGGATATTAGGAATCAACTCGCCATCCCTTCTAACAGTAGCATGCTCTGATTGGATTTCTTTCAGGGCCTCGAGTGCCTTCTCAGCATTGTTCTCTTGCCAAACGCCAACAATTGCATTGACAATCAGAATAAGAAAAATAACAAGGGGTTCCACAAAGGCAGTGATTCCCATCTCACCACCTTCATTTCCATCGTACCAAGCAAGCACGAAAGAGACAACAGCAGCAACGAGGAGGATCCGGACCAGCGTGTCATTGAACTGCTCGAGAACCAGTTGCCATATAGAAGGTCCTGAATGCTTCTCGAGCTCGTTAAACCCATAAATTTTTTGCCTTCTTAACACTTCATCAGATCGGATCCCGTGCTCTGATGAAACCTTGAATTCGGCCTCGCACTCCTGGACGCTCCGTGCCCAAGCTGGAAAACTTGAGGTTGGCTGCTCCAATCCGACCTTCTTACCTTCATGCTGCCCTCCTTTCCCCATCTCAAACCGCTCAAACCTGATAAAAAGTCAAATCTTTCCCCTTAAACCAACAATATAAAATGCTCGACCGAGCTAATACAACAATCATCCTCTAGCAAACAACAACGAAAAGAAACACCAAGCTTAACAGACCTAAAACACCCGAATCCAAACCCCTATAAAACCTTCAGCACCAGACGATAACAGAAAAGAAAAACCAACCTTCCACCGAGCGCCCGCGCTACCAATCAAACAAGCCCACCACAGATCCGCACGCAGCCAGGAACAAGCAAGGAGGACTTCGTAATCCGATCAAGAAAAAAAGGGTTCTTCCTTCTTTTCTAGGGAAAGAGATCGGAAACCGACGCCTATAAGCAAGCGATCAACCCTATCTCTCTCGGCAAAGGAATCGCTCCGCGAACGAGGGCGAGGAGACGGCGCACAGCACTGTCTTACAAATAACTCCGGTTCTCACAAGCAACCGTAGTCTCATTACTGAATTTCGTGACCCTATTGACTCGTTACCCGTTCTTGTAATGGCAGTTGCCTACCGAGCCCAACAGGCACCCGATAGAATGACGCAAGTCTCACCTGGGACTGGAAGAAGGCCCCGGGCGGGGCCCAGCTAGACACCATTGACGAGTCACGATTGGCGAGTGAGTTGAGCAAAAATTTATAAAAGGATGAGGAAGCTTCGCGGACGCTTCGCGCAGGACTTGAGGCGTGTAGTCGAAGCCGATGCGAAGGTACGGTTGTGATTAATAATTGAGTTTTCGTAGCGTCACGGGGTTGACTATTAATATTTTTTAAAAAATAGTTTTTTAATGGAAAAAAATTGAGCCGCCGCACTATTATCACCGTTGTTGGATAGGGATGACAATCGATCATATTCAGATCGCATACTCATATCCATCAGATCGCATACTCATATCCAGTAAATATTTATTTAAACACTCATCTTCATTAAATGATTCAATATTTTATATACTAATAAATTTTTATTCTTTCAATCCGACTATATCATTCAACAAAATATATTAAAATTAATATTATATTTATATATATAATTTTAAAAATAAATTAAACATATATATAATCTATTTCTAATATCAACATATCTTATTATTAAGTTTTAGGATAAAATTATATATATATATATATATATTATTTAATTGAGTATTCAGGTCGAATATTGGGTATTAATAGTCCTTCCATACCCTTTTTCATTCGGATCAGATATCAGATCTTACATCGAATTCGGAGAAATTATCATCCCTATTGTTAGGTCTTATTTTACTATATGGGTAGGGGTGTAATCGAACCAAACCGAATCGAACGGTAAGAATCAAGTCAAACCAAATAGTAAGAGGCTCAAATTCGAACTCGGTTTGTTATCTCTAAACTCGAGCTCTGCTCGAGTTGAATTCAAATTTTAGTTCTTAAGTTCGAACTCGGTTTGTAATAAAATTAAATGATTCAAACTCGGCTTGAGTTCAGCTTGACAACAATTTGCTTAATCGAATTAGTTCGAATTTTTTTTAAGATAATTAATTATAATAATTAATAATATATTATTATATTTATTATGTATGTGATATTTAATTTAATTAACTATAATAATTAATAATATATTAATATATTTATTATTTATGTGATATTTAATTTGATTAACTATAATAATTAATAATATATATATTAAGATAAGCGAACATATTAACGAACACGTTCGTGAGCATCATATTCGTGAGCTCACGAATTAAATACTTCTTAGCTCGAGCTTGGCTCGATAATATTTTCGAACTCGAAATCGGATTTGAGCTCAACTCGATAACTTAATCAAACGAACTCAAACAAATTTTCTTTTTGAATCGGGACCTAAATAATTCACGAATGGTTTAGCCCATCTACATTCCTGTTTACACCCCTATTTATGGGCATGTGAAAATGATATATTTATCTTTTAAATCATCTTATTCGTCAAATACGTGGTACTAAAAAATTAGAAAGCTACCGTTCTCAAAGAAGCTTCCTCTGATGGGAACTTCCGTGGGTAGGATCGAGTATCTTCCGAATTAGTTGGGGATATCTAATACCAACTGAGAAAATGATTTATTCTCCGGCTTCATCATCTTTGGAAAAAAATTGAAATTTAAAATTTACAAATAGAAATGTTTTTTTTTTTAATTTCAAGAAGAGAAGATAGATAGCCCGAAAGAAAGATGGAAGGGGAAGAAAAAAGAATCGAAGATGGAAAGGAAAATCCTTACAAAGGGGGGGGGGGAATAGATAGCCCGAAAGAAAGATGGAAGGGGAAGAAAAAAGAATCGAAGATGGAAAGGAAAATCCTTACAGGGGGGGTTAGCGGCGCGGATCCTCTGGTCCAGGATCCCTAGTCCCTCCCTGGACCACAGCCACCCTATAAAATGGATATCACGTGCGCAGCACGTGACACAAATCAACCCAAAAAAGCTCGCGACCTCTCTCTCCGCGCGAATCTCTCTCTCGCGAAAACCTCACGCCTCCATAGCCTGCGCCGCCATCGCCGACGCCCGACGCCCGACGCCTCCATCGCCCCCTTGCGCCGCCGTCGCCACCATCGGCGCCATCACCCGACCCCTGCACCGTCGACGCCCGACGCTCTCTCTCTCGCGCGAAAACCTCACGCCTCCATCACCCGCTTGCGCCGCCGTCACCGACGCCCGACGCCTCCATCGACCGACCCCTGCCGCCGTCATCCGCCATCGGCGCCATCACCCGACCCTTGCACCGTCGACGCCCGACGCCTCCATCGCCCGACCCCTGCACCACCGTCCACGCCATCGGTGGACTTTGAAATCTACAATTTTCCTAAGATATGGAGTTGAAACATTGAATCTACAATTTTCATCTGCCAGGACTCAAGCCCTCTCCCGACGCGAAGCCCCTTCCTCTCAGTGCCTCCCTCTCGCGCCCAAGCATCTGGTCGGACTGAAGCCCTCTTCCGACGGCCCCCCCCCCCCCGGGCCACCGACCTCATTTGGCTCAACGATTCGGAGATAGAAGGTCCATATTTTTCTTTGATCTTCTTTCTGTTCATGGTACTGATTAAAACATGGAATTCAGTTTCTTTCATTTTCTTTGATCAACTTTCTGTTCAAGGTATCGATTAAAACATTCCTTCATTTTCTTTGATCAAACTTTCTGTTCAAGGCACTATTAAAGCTCGATTTTGTTACATGATCTCTCGATTTAATTTTTTGAGAATATGCAGTAAAGCGTTTCACAATTTACTATAACACCATTTTATTTTTTTGTTGCCCAAATGTAGCTTAGTGGTATTGGTTGAGGCTTTTCATCCTATGATCATAGGATGGATGCAAAACATTATGTGAATGCAAAACACAAACTTAGAACGACGGAGGAAGAGATCGCCACTAGCTGGTATACAGAATGACTGGATCGCCACAAGTTGTCTTTGAGAGAAAACAACTTATTTACTTTTTTTTCCTTGTTCCTTTTGGATATCTATTAACAGTCTTGCAATTCAATCATATCATTTATGTGTATATACGTACACCATTTCTGATATATCAATGTAGAGTTTTATATATAATATTGCTGTTGCTCTAGCTATTCCTATCTAAAATACTAGCGTAGTGGCTCATAAATCTGCTTGGCATTGTTTCTCCGCTTGAAAGTAAATGATGCTCTCGTGACCATAGAAGTAAACTACTTTGGCTGTGCTTTCTCTTTGTTGCTTGAGATGCATGTTTGTTTGGGAAAACAAGAATGATTTAATCCGAATTACAAACCACTCTCTCTCGTCTGGTTCAAATCCCAAGGTGCTAGCTAAAAAAACAAATCTTATGGTAAACATGATGCAATTAATTGCAGATTATTTGTAGGGATACAGGATCAAAAGCCATGTCATTTTTCTGAATTATATGTGCGAGTATTTTGCTATTGTCTTTTGAAATGTTCAAGTTGGATAATGTTGCTTGCCTCTCATTAATTTTGTGCCTTCATAATTATTTAAATAATGTCATAATAGTTGAAGATAACGTGCAGGTAATTTGCTGCTTACTACAAATCAGAAGAATGTGAAGCTTATTGATTTTGGACTTGCAAGAGAAGAAACAGTTATTGAGATGATGACGGCTGAAACTGGGACTTATAGATGGATGGCTCCTGAGGTGATACATCCTTGAGCTAAGAAGGAGATCCCAAGCATGGAAGCAATTTGCACAGCTTACATTCCACAATGCAGTTGTTGCTGATTTAGTAATGTTTAAGATTTGTTGAACAAGTGTTTGAGAAACTATTTACAATCTGTTTGTGTTGATGCCTCATGATTTAAATCACATGTGTTGATGCCAAGTTTTTTTGGTTTAACTGGATTAGCTTGGTTATATATTTTTTAATAAATTCAAATCTTACTGATTTTGCTTTTAGTTACTAGTTTGACAGGTTGCACTGATCAGTTTTGTTTGGTTTTTGAAGCTTTGCCTAGAGATGAAATTTTGAATAACTATTTATGGCACGACATAGCGTGATCGTGCATGAACCTCAGAAAAGAGATAGCCCAGTTTCTGTTTGAATAAAGCTCCAGTTTTTTTATGGCGACATAAATGATTCAAAGTAAAAATTTCAGGACTTGCATTTCAGAGAAAACAATCAGAAATAGGATATGTGAAGTTGTAGACTGAAGACAAGAAAACAATTTCTGGATTTTTAACATTTACTAAAACTGGTTTCAGAAACCAACGATGAGAAATTTTCCAATTGAATTTGAGAAGCATAACTATGAAACAGGAATTTGTGTGAAAAGGACAAGAAACACTGCAGAAGCATCAAGATTATAGCTGAAAAGAATTTATTTGTTAATTTTTTGCAATTACAATAATCAAATGTTGAAAAGAACTTATTAGTCTTTGCTTTCAAATGATACTGAGATCAAACGTATAGAAAATAGAATAAACTAAAGCGTAATCATTCGATTTTCCTTAACAACTACTGATTTCAGCATAGCAAAAGTAGCAAAACCAAGTTGGTCCTAATCAAACACTAGCTAAATTAGAATCTTGAGATCAACACATGGCTTCACTTTCTCTTCTTTGCCGGTGGCTGCGGAAACTCCTCTTCCTCTTCATCGTCTTCCTCATCCTCCTACCCATCTTCCTGCTCCTCGTCGTCGTCGTCATCATCATGGTCATTATCATCATCGTCCTCTTCGCTTCCGCCTTCACCATTGGCTTCTGGGTCATCTTTTTCGTCTCCTTCATTGTAATTTTCATCCCCGGAAGGATCACCTTCACCTCCATCCTCCTCCTGATCTTCGCCATCTTGGTCATCGCCATCCTCATCATCGTCCTCGTCAGATTCTCCGTCATCTTTGTTCTCCAGCACAGATTCATGCTTGCTCTTTTGAAGTAGCCTTCAAACATGATGATGGATTAATCATCCTACTGCTTTGAGCATAAGGTAACATTATCTTACCTGTGAATTGCATTAGGATCTTGAACGAGCTGGCCGGTTTGACGTGATACAAAGCCAATCTGAAATGAGAAAAGTATATAAACATGGAATTCATTTAGCATTTGAACGAACAATTTGATCTATTTCAAAGATGAACTGCTTCTATCGAACAGTGTATATAAATCTAAAGACGATCTTCTTGTATTTTATGCCTCACATAACTGAGAGGATCAAGCAAATGCTTGACAAATATAAACTAGAGCATAAACATTCTTCGCAAACATGGAAGGACCTCTATAGAAGAGTAAACAGGGTAAAAAACATAAACATCATGCATGGAAGGTTAACTTCCATGATCTAATATCTTGTTTGTGCAGCAGTTAAGAACAAATCTTACACTAGGCCAAAATCCTCGCCGATCCTAACCTTTATTGTCAAATATGTTTACTTATTGTCGAGCCTGATAGGATGAATTTTCTTTTCTCATATTTTTTCCTCTAACAAACAATTGGAGCACCATGGAGCCAATTGAAGTAGAACTCAAGTCGCAAGAACTAGAGATCGGTGTGATCTGAACAGAGTTAATTCAACCTTCCATAAGTTCATGATATTAAGAACATCTGAAAAACCAAGCCTGTGACAAACATATGTTAATTCACAATCACTAGAAAGTTTGTTCATGAGTAATGATGTTGTTCTTATTTTTTCACACTGGATGGTGTATCTAACATTAAAGAAATATATATCAAGCTTGCACATTTAATCAATGAGTTCATGAAATATAAATTACGCAGAATAGAGTAAAAAGAACTAGATGCTAATCGAAGACAAGAAATTAGCCTGCATAATCTAATGTCATTCCAAAAACAAAAGATAAACCATCGATGGTTGTTTTACCTGCAATTTAGAGGCCTCCGATACTTGCTGCTGCTGTTGCATTTGTTGAAGCTGCTGTTGCAATTGGAAAATTGCTTGTTGAGATGATTGGAAGCTAGATTGTAAAGCTTGTGCCTGTTGGTGGAGCAACATCTGGGGTACTTGTCATATAGTTTTGAGTGATTCAAGTACTCATCTTGAGAGTCCTCGATAAAAATTATATTTGCAATTATTTCGTGAAAGCAAAGCTCCAGAAACAAGGAAGCTGAAATGACATGATTTACACATTTTACTAAATCAAAGTTCAAGAGACAAGGAATCTGAAATGCTATCATTTATACATTCTACTAAAGAAAAGTTCTAGAGACAAGGAAGCTGAAATACCATGATGTCCGGAGAAATTTTTGGTCTCTGATGCTCTCCAATTGCTACTATGAGGCACACAAGTAATAAAATCAACAAACAAGAGAATGCGGAGCTACTATTTTAAACTTTAATTACAGCTATACCTTCAGCAATAATAGTCTGCAACTTCCAGCCTTTGCCATAGTTAATAAGAACAGCATTAGGGCCAAAGACCACAGGTTCTTCCCCTTCTTTAGCAGCCTCAATGAGCAACGCTTGGCAATCACCAGCAATAACAGTTAGATATGTAGATTCAATGTTTCAACTCCATATCTTAGGAAAATTGTAGATTTCAAAGTATACGAAAATTGAAACATTGAATCTACATATCAATGTCCCTACAGAAGACCGATCACCTATTGCGGCTCTCAATGACTTCAGACCCAAAATCAAAATTTTCTGTTCTAATTCAAAAGAATTACGTAATCCGTGTCGCTCCAGTATCTAACATACCGACGAAAAAAATCCCAAAAAAAGCCGGAAAAGATCGGATATCACGATGCCCTAAAAGATGAAAGGCTAAGCTTATTTAGCATAAGGCATAGATAAACCAACCGGAAGCGGCTGAGTAGAATCGGAAAGGTCCCTTGTCACGTCTGCCCCTGTCAGGTCTTCTGCCATGGACTCGACGGCTCTCTGCGCTGCCGTCTTCTTTCCCCGAAGCCCTTACCCGTTCTCCCCTTCCTCTCAGTGCCTCCTCCTCCCCCGACTGGCTTGATGCTTGGGCGCCACTGAGAGGAAGGGGCTTCGCGTCGGGTTAGGGCAGCGATGGAGGATGCTTGGGCGCGAGAGATAGGCACTGAGAGGAAGGGGCTTCGCGTCGGGTTAGGGCGGCGATGGAGGCGATGGCTGCGTTAGGGCTTCGGGGAAAAAATCGCAGAGAGAAGGAGAAGTGGCTTCCGCGTGCGAGAGGCGCTGGCGTTTGGGGTTGATTTGTGTCACGTGCTGCGCACGTGATATCCATTTTATAGGGTGGCTGTGGTCCAGGAGGGACCAGGATCCCTGGACCAGAGGATCCGAGTCGGGAGGCTAGAGAGAAAAAAACAGGCGGAAATATAAAAATCTCAAATATAAGAGAAGAAAACTTTGAGAATTTCTATGTGTCATTGTATAAAAAATGTTACAAAAAATATATAGATGTATTACAAATCAATCATTGATTATGATTGATTCTATGGAAAATAATAATGACTAATTAATTCTAAATTAATTAATTTATATAAAAACAAAGAAAGTAATCAAAAATAAAATCAAGGTCATTGATTGCATAAAATATTCCTTTAATACTCCCCCTCAAGTGGGATCGTGAATGTCAAAAATGCCTAACTTGCCAACAAATTATTAAATGATAGTCAATCGATATATTTTGTTCTTTTATGGAAAAGTGAATTAGCGGAAATGTGCATGGCCGCTTGTTTGTCGCAGTATAGAGTCACTGGTTGAGAATGAATAATATTCAAATCTCGTAATAAATATTTTAGTTACCTCACAAGCACCTGATGTCATAGATCTATGCTTTGCTTTGGATGAAGATCTAGATATAGTTGTTTGTTTTTTTACTTTTCTAACAAATAAGAGCTTTTCCAAGAAAAACACACTAATAAATCACCGATCAACGTGTAGCAACGTCTTCGGCCCAATCCGCATCATAAAAACTAATCAAATTCAAATCATTTTTAGAAGGAAAAAATAGTCCTTGTCTAAATGAACTCTTCAAGTATCGAAGTAAAAAATGAACTACATCAAGATGGGGTTATCTAAATAAATTAGTGTAAACAGTATCTAAGTGTGTTAATCGAAAAAGAAATTTCTGGCCTAGTGATTGTTAAATACATTAGCTTCGTCATGAGTAGTCGATAATGTGTCGGATTTTTGAGTAAATTACCCTTAGTGGGGATGAGCTTCAAGGATTTTCCCATGGGGAACTTTGTTGATTTTGTATCAAATAACCCTGCTTCTTAAAGAATATCAATAGTATACTTGCGTTGATTGATTGTAATTTCCATCTTAGAACAAGCTATTTCGACTCCAAGAAAAAATTTAGCAAACCAAAGCCTTTAATCTTGAAGTAGGACACAAGAAAAGATTTCACATTGTCGCTTGATTGTTCCCTGTTATGGCTATATCATCAACATACAATAAAATGACCGTAAACGAGTCTCCATGCACTTTGGTAAAAAGTGAATGATCAACTTGCGATTGTTGGAAGCCAAAATTTGTGATGGTAGACAAAAACTTTGTAAATCATGATTGTGAGGCTTGTTTTAGGCCATTTAATGATTTATAAAATCGACATACGAGTGACTCCCCCTGTCGACGAAAACTAGGAGGAGGATGCATGTAGACTTCCTCGATGAGATCTACATGTAAAAAGGCATTTTGGGCATTTATCTGGTGGAGTTTCCATCCATGAATAGAGCAAGAGTGAGGAGATAACGAAAAGTGGTGAGTTTTGCAACAGGAGCAAAGGTTTCATTGTAATCAATACCTTCTCGTTGAGTGAATCCTTTGGCAATAAGACAAGCTATGTATCACTCGATGGTGCCAATAGAATTATACTAGATCTTGAACACTCATTTACATCAAATGGGATAGTGCCCTGACAGAAGAGGGATGAGAGATCAGGTCTTGTTTACCTCTAGTGCAAAATTTCAGCTTTTATTACTTCAATCCATTTTGGATCCTTACAAGTCTACTCATATGTTTCTAGTTCCACCATGCTTGAAACATTCTAAGTAAAAAAACACGATGAGCATGAGAAAGGTTGGAATATGACGGTGTTTGATGGCATATCCAACGGGAAGAGACGAGTTTGTAGCAAGAAGAGTATGATTTATCTGATAATCCTGATGGTGAGCTGGTGCGCGTCTTAGACGAGTGGATTGTCAAAGTGTTGTTTCTTGGGTTGTTTGGGGTTCGATCACTCTATGAGTTTCTGTTGTTAGTTGATATTATGATTCACGATGGTGTGTTGGGGCTATGTTAGGTTCGAAAATAGGGGTGTTATTAGGAGGGGTATGGTTATTTTGTGTGGGTATATTAGTTAAGGCAGTCTCTTGGTCTATTTCTATTGATTTTGACAAAATTAATGTGTTGTTATGGTCATCATCAGGCATAGTGGAGTATAGAAAGTTGTTTTCGTGAAAATTAACATCTCGTAAAGTGAATAATTTTCTATCTTCCAAATCATAGACAAAATACCCCTTTTGCCCTGATGGATGCCCAAGAAAAGCACATCGTCATGATCGAGTATAAAATTTGTGAGTATGTTAGAGATTTGTGGCAAAACATAGGCACCCATAGGTACGTAAATGAAAGTAAAAGAGAATCTTTTTGTGTAGTCACTCATATGATATTTTGTTGGATAAAAGTGGTGTAGGTGAGCGATAATGAGATAACAAGTCATCTTTACATGTTTATCCTAGAATTTAAAAGGAAGATTTGCTTGAAACCGCAAAACACCAACGACATTTAAAATATGGCGGTGCTTTGTGTGTAACTGCCCGCATTTTGTTGTGGTGTGTAAGTACAAGATCAGTAAAAAATTGTACCACATTCATTGAAAAAGGTTTCCAAAGAGAGAAATTCTTGTCCATTGTCAGATCGTGTGCCTTTAATTGAATAATTGTGTTGTGTTTTGCCCCAAGCAAAATTTTTTTTAATGATGTCTTCAATTTTAAATTTATGACGCATAAGATGAACCCAAGTGTAACAAGAAAAATCATCCACAATAGTTTAAAAAAATAATGTGCACCAGAATAAGAATAAATCTTATGTGGTCTCCAAATGTCACAATGTATTAAATCAAAAGGCTTACTAGTAGAAAACTACTAGAAGAAAATGGTAAACACGATTGTTTTGCTAGATAACAAATATCACAAATGTTATTGGAATCAAAGGAAATTTTTGGAAAAAATTGAGACAATAACGGTAGTGGAGTAGTGGAAGGGTACCCAAGTCGTCTATGCTAAAGATTAGTTGTGTAGCGGACTGTGTGTGACAAGTGTGGGCTTTGATCTGTGGTCAGATAATAAAGACTATTACTCTGCTTGCCCAATCCAATCGTCTTCTTCATAGTTGAATCCTGTAACACACAAAAATCATGGTAAAATGTCATACTGTAATCTAAGGTTTGCATGAGTTTGTCGTGTTGGAATCTCCCGGCGACATAAACACAAAACGTAGCGGAAACAAGATCTCTCGAGCGATCCATGCGAAAGAAAAACTCGTACGAAGTTCATTTATCTAATAGATCTATCTACAATGTATACCTTTGGAGCGTGCCCTTACGTTTATCCCGCTCATCCAAGTGCCGCCGGATCTCTTGCACGTTCAAACGTTCGTGCCTCTATGCGTATCCACACGGACACGATCTCTCATCTTCGAGAAGAACTATCTTAGTTGTGCTAGCAACTTGAGGTAGTTCATAATACCACCAAGAACCCCAAAGGGGTTTCGACCAAGAGGGAGAAGAGAAAGAAGAGAGGAAGGGAAAGCTCCTCACATTCAAAATGACTAGACCCTCTTTTATACTCATCCCATGAATATGAAGAGACTTTTGTCTCTTTGGCTTCTCTTCATTAAAGTCAATAAAGAGCACATCTTTTTATGTGACTTTCATCTTCTCTTCATTTAATGAAGAGAGACTTTTCTTTTCCTTCATTAAACACTTTAATGAATTTCTTCCGCAATTCCGATCAGGGCCTCTCGGGCTCCCAACTAGGTCTCCCGACCAAGTCTCCCGATCAAGTCCCCGAGCTCCCGACCAAGTCTGCCGACCAAGTCCCCGATCTCCCGACCAAGTCTGCCGAGCTAGTCTCTCGAGCTCCCGACCAAGTCTGCCGACTAAGTCCCCGAGCTCCCGACCAAGTCAGCCGAGCTAGTCTCTCGAGCTCCCGACCTAAGTCTCCCGAGTTCCCAACTCGAGCTCCCGAAGTATCGTGTCCTTAGTGTGTGACCCAATAGGTTCTTGTGACGTTGGCAATGTGTCTAAACCGCTTTAGACACATAAGCAATAAGCGGCATTTAGCAATGCATCATTGCTACCCAAGTAACAAGAGAGTCGAGATCTGACTTAACTTCTGTGACTATGATAATGTATGATCTTGTCATTCTATCCTTGATATCTAGATCGACCAATGAGGCATAGACCGTGTCATCCTCGATCAATCTATGTGTTTCTTGATCCCCGAGTAGACTCACTCAAACAAATGAGCTCAATATCTCATACTGACTCATTTGAGCATGACCATGCATTTTAGTAGTCCTACTCGATCAAGGGGCCCACAGATATCACTCCCGTCATATGGGAGGGATAGATCTCATCTACATCACTCACATCCCTCCACATAATTCATTACATACCCAGTGATCGCCTTTATAGTCTACCCTGTTACGGGTGACGTTTGACGATACCAAAGTACATAACTCCTTATATAGGGAACCGTAGTGACTTCAGGTCTAAGGACTATTCATACTAATAGTCACGTGAGAAAGTTTATGACACTCATATGACAATCTATGAAACTTTCTCATGGCGGGTTCATTCAGTACACATTCTCTAATGTATACCCATGTGTCAACTTGATATCACATATCCATGACTTGTGAGCTCAAGTCATCAATTGACCTACATGCTAATCTCCATGCATTAATATTGTCCTTGAATATTAATGCTTGACTAGGAATGATTTAGTGTAGTGTTCTCTACATTATCTCACTATTGATTCAACCAATCGATATAATGTAAATAAGAACCTACTACTCAAGGACATTATTATACTTAGTTATTTAACACAAGTATAAAGTGTTGGATATGATTTTGCGAGGCGAAATCAAAGTACCATCGATCGATGAAAGTCATATTTGACTTCAAAATCGAAATCTACGTTTCGCGTAGATAAATCTAGACTATTAATTTGCTCAAAACCAATTATAGGTGAATGAGAAATTAAGTGTTTAAAGTCGTGCTCAAAATAGCGTTAAGGAGAAAGATGGGGATTAGTCCCACATCGCTAATTGGCGAAAGCCAATGTTTCCTTATATGTGTTGCTGTGCTTTTGCAGTCAATACAAAAAGCACAGGTGCTCTCTACCCTTGGGCGAGCAGGTGCTCGCACCTGCGAGCCCGCCACCCGCCACCCGCCACCCGCCACGCGCGCAATGGGCGCTTTGTTGCCTACGTGACACATGACTGTGCAGGGAGAGCGCTGACTGGGCTATTGACTGGGCAGACAGATGACGATCGTTGGATCGAAGATGGCAACAAGATCGCATGGGGCGCGATCTGGATCGTTGATACTGCAGGGTCACGATCAGACCATTAGCGAGGGGACTGATCTGGAGCGTCGGATTAAATGGAGTAATCTGACGGCTCAGATCAAAGATGGGATGAAGAGTTATAACTCTTCGAATCCAGCGGACGAGATTAGATTGAGTTAAAATCTCTTCGGATCTAACGATCCAGATTAAAAGCCATCTGAAGAGTTATAACTCTTCAGATCTAATGGCTGAGATCAGAACCCTTTAAAGGGTTATGAACTGATGGTTCGGATCAGTCCTCGCCAAGGGTCACTTGCCTCTTCACCTACTATATAAAGGATCCCTCCTTTGGAAAGATTCATTCAATCATTCGAAGCATTCAAGCATCTAAGCATTAGAAAGCTCATCTTCTGCATCGAGAGTCCGAAAATCCTACGGAAAGGTTCGTCGGTCTCAGAATTTGAAGTGTTACTATTCCGAGACGACGTCATTGTATCTTGGGAACGAATTGCTGCTATCCGTGAGCACCGTAGCGGAGTAATATCGTTTTACGGAGATAGTGTCCAACACTAGCCTTGACGTAAACAAATTCAGTTTGCTACCTCCCGGCAGCAACCTCTCGGAAGTTCCGACGGTCGAGTAAAATCGACTAAGTCAAATACCGCGGAGATTACAAAAAGGTCATAGGACCGCCAACAATCGTAAAACGATATTGGCAAACTGAAATGGCCGTGATCAACGACATACCGACCTCCATCCCGCACGCCGAGAAGCCAGAGAAATTCGCCGGAGCCGATTTCAAGAGATGGCAGCAGAAGATGCTGTTCTACTTAACCACGCTAAACCTTGTACGGTTTTTGCGTGATGACCCGCCAGCTACTGCGGAAAATAATTCCGAGAGTCAGGCTGCTCGCGAAGCGTGGTCACATGGGGATTTTCTGTGCCGCAACTACGTTCTCAATGCACTGGACAATGCGTTGTACAGCGTATTTAGCGTAATTAAGACAGCCAAATCCCTGTGGGAATCTCTGGAGAAGAAATACAAAACCGAAAATGCCGGACTGAAGAAATTCATCGTCGGCCGGTTTTTGGATTTCAAGATGGTGGATTCCAGGAGCATAATGTCTCATGTCCAAGACATGCAAATAATAATGCATGATCTGGACGCCGAAGGTATGCCACTAAACGAATCATTCAAGGTGGCCGCGGTAATCGAGAAACTCCCTCCGTCGTGGAAGGATTTCAAAAATTACCTGAAGCACAAGCAAAAGGAGATGGCACTTGAAGACTTGATCCTGAAGCTGCGCATAGAGGAGGATAACCGAAAATTTTCCGACTCTAAAGGAACAAAGCGGACAGTCGAAGACATGTCCAACCTGGCAGAACCAAAAGCCAAGAAGCCGAAGCAAACCAAACAGAAGGCTCAAGGCAAGAAGTTCAAGGGCTCCTGCTACAACTGTGGAAAAAATGGACACATGTCTAAAGACTGCAGATGCCCAAAGAAGACAACCAAGAGTCCGAAGAATGTTGCGAACCAGGTCGCAACTTCCACTGACATTGATCTCAGTACCTTGGATCTCACTGCAGTCGTGTTTGAAGCCAACCTGGTGGACAACCCGAGGCAGTGGTTGTTTACATTAGTGCATGTACTAATGTAAACAGACACCTAGTGTAGTTGTGATTCTCTTTTCAAAATGAAGATGTTCATATAAAGAAATTTATGTCTTTTCGACGGCACGTATTGTTATAACGTCATGCCTTTTGGTTTGTGCAACGCTGAAGCCACGTACCAGCGGATGATGGACAAAGTCTTCAGACACCAGATCGGGAGAAAAATCAAGGTGTACGTGAATGATATCCTAGTCAAGACTGACAAAGGAGGCAACATGATAGCCAACTTGGAAGAAACATTCGCCACCCTAAGGTCCAATAGGCTGAAATTGAACCCCGCTAAGTGTTTGTTTGGGGTAAAGAGCGGCTGGTTCCTGGGTTACATGGTGTCAGAGAGGGGGATTGAGGCCAATTCGGAAAAAGTGAAAGCTATTCTGGATATGCCGCCCCCTTGTAACTTCAAGGAGGTACAACGCCTGAATGGAAGACTTACGGCGCTGTCCAGATTCATCTACAAATCCGCAGATAAGACCTGCTATTCTTCAAGATTCTGAGAAAGGCAGCCAAGTGATGGTGCCCACAATCAGTGTCACAATGAGCCTCAAATTTGAATTTATAAGTTGAAAACCCTTAGCTAACAAAACTAAGTGTAGTATAGGGGCCGCAAGTCGTATTTTTCCAAGGACTAGCTAAGAATGCTTAACTCGAGCTAGAATTCATCATTTCTATTTTGGGTTTTCAAGTGAAATGGGTATTTTTGCGATAATGAATGAAATTAAAGTGGAAACAGAATAAACTCAGCTGATATCAGAAACTAACCAGAAAATTGTGGAAACTACACTTATCCTATTTGAAAACTAAGTAATTCAATTCGAAACTATGAGATTAAAAATTCAAGAACTAATATTGAATGTAGGAAAACATAAGATCTATAGCTAAATTGCAGAAATGTGAAAACTAGAACAAAGCATGCTAAGCAACTTGACTGAAATGTAGCTAGGTTCAAACTGAAACAACTTAAGGAAACAAGTATTTCAGAAACGAACTTTTGCAGAAATGAAACACCAGATCAGTCCCTTGCCAAGATCTCCTTCTTGCAGTCACATAAGAGCCAAGCTAGAAACCCTCTAGCTCAAAAACCTGCAAGAACAGACTCCCTTGATCAGGTTACAGTGGCTTGGTGCGTATTGATCTTCCTGATCGGTCAAGCCGACCGATCAGGACTCCTTCTGATCGGATTGGAGACCGATCAGTAGTGTTTCTGTCCGATCATGGAGACCGATCAGTATCTAAAATCTTCCACGATCTCTCTCTTCTTGATACGCTGAATGACGATTTTTGCTCAGGAACCTTCAGAAACCTTCAAAGAACCCCTTCGAATGCTTCGACAGCTCTAGTCGACGGAAATCAGCGATCAAAGAGGAATCGATCGACAGAATCTTAGCTCTGGGTGAAACCCTCACCTGAGCCCTTTCAGTGACAGATTTTGATAGCAAACTTCACAGAAAATCCATCTCTGTGATTTGAAATCTTGAACAAGCTTGGATCTGATGTTGGTCGTGCGAAGAAACAGAGAAGAAAACAGAGAAATCGAAGAACAGGGAAGAGCACGCGACACCGAGAGCTGGTGAGGAGTTTCTGCTTTTACTAATTCCAATTAAAATTGAACGACTGTGATCATCCTCGCTTAATCCAACGGTCAGATCATCTCGGATTGAAATCAAACTTTCCAGATCTCCATCAATGGTCAAGATCTTCTCCTCCTTAGCTTGGATCAATCAGATCTGCAACTAATGGCTCGGATTGCCCTTCCTTTTGAATGGACGGCTTAGACTCCACTCGAGCTTGATCCAACGGCTAGATGACTTCTGATTTGGACCAAAACTTCAGATCTTGATCTATGGTCTTGATTAACTCTACCTTAAGCTCGGATTGATTAGAAGATGAAAGATGGCTCAGATCTCCCCATGTCTTGATTGGACGACCCATATTTCTCCATCGCTTGATCCTCTTGATTAAAGCCAAGTCTGAACTCAAATTCGATCCAATCTAATCTAGGTCCGTGATCATTCGAAACTTACAAAATTATATTCAAATTTTAATGCCAAAACATCTCAAATATCAAAAGATTTACATCCAAATCTAAAATAGAAGTAACTCATGGAACCTAGTATAAATGCAAGATTAAGCGTATAAAAGGGATCAAAACATGAGTTTAATAGCCTAAATTGATTATCAAGATGGTAATTATCAACTCCCCCACACTTGCTCTTGGGCGTCTCGCACAAACTAACTATGTACTCCCCTAGATTATTCTCAATCATAGTTAGAAGCAATTGAAAGAGAATTACCTAGGGTTGTCAAGTCTCAAAAATCTAAACTCAATGGACTAGAGTCTTGTCCTTAGTCAACAACAAAGTATATTTCATCCTTCATGACTAATTGAGATGAATTAAGCACACAAATCCTCTCAAGGAAATATTTGGTGGCTCTCTTCCTAAGTTCTAAATTTTGATGAAAGTGGAGCTCACTCAAACACATCACGTTTCTTGCACTACCATAAGCTTGCTTATGCTCTACTCTCCACCATCATTCTTGAGTTGAATTACACCTAAAAAGGCTCATTTGACAAGTTAAAGAAATATGGAATGATAAGAATAAAATAGAAATGTAGTAGATGAAAAATTTAAGAAGGTGGAAGACTTGGATACTAAAGAATGTCACTAGATGAACTTTGCCCCTTTTTTCTGCAGAAATCAGAATCAAGGTGAGCAAGGAACATACATTGGATGAAAAACATTATTGAATCCAGTGTGCCAAAGTTGCTGTTCTGTGCCAACCTCTCCATCCGAAAGTCCATGAAGCAAGCTTCCATTCATCCATCACTAACTTGAATTCACTACCCATTTGTCTAAAAAAACTAAGTATCAGTTGGCACATACACTTCTTAAGGTGACTAATATATATATTATTTTTTCTGCTTGCCAATTCCTTCTTCTGCTCCTATTTCCAACAAATTTTTCCACCATCTACGAATAGTACTCTCCTTCAGTCAGTTGCAACCCTTATTTCTTCAGTTTCCAACAAATCCTTAGCAATGACTAGCAAAGCTTTCTGATTTCAGCAATTGGTAGCAGCTCAGATTCTGCTCAGTTTAGATTCTGCTCAGTTTCAGACTCTGATCGGTCTAGCAGACCGATCTGGCTCCTCCTGATTGGATTGGCAGTCTTCTCTGTTGATGCAGTCTGACCCTGATTGTTGTTTTGGTGTTAACACCGATTTTAGTTTAGGTGGATGATGTTTGATTATGATTAAGTCCTGATCGGGGATCAAGCATGGTATGGAAAATCCTAGTCTGGAGGGCTAGGTGTTGGAAAATCCTAATCTGGAGGGTTAGGTGTTGAAAATCCTAGCTTGGAGGGCTAGGTGTATGAAAAGTCCTAATTCGGAAGAGGTGGGTGAAAAGTCCTAGCTTGGAGGGCTAGGTGAAAAGTCCTAACTTGGAGGGTTAGGTGCAAATTCCCATCTTGGAGGATTAGGTGAAAAAGTCCTGGCTTGGAGGGTCAGGTGCCTAGCTTGGAGGGCTAGGTTGGATGATGTTCTAACTCGGAAGGGTTGGGTGAAAAGTCCTAGCTTGGAGGGCTAGGTGAAAAGTCCTAACTTGGAGGGTTAGGTGCAAATTCCCAACTTGGAGAGTTAGATGGAAAAATCCTTAGCTTGGAGGGCTAAGGTGGATGAATCCCTAGCTTGGAGGGCTAGGTTTGAGTCCCTGGATTGGTCTGGTGACCGATCAGGGATATTGGCATGCTGCTTCTTCGTGGATCGGTCTGGTGACCGATCCAGCGAGGACTGATCGGTCTGGTGACCGATCAGGGAGCGCACAGTGAGGTTGGGAACCTACTGTGTGTCTCCTGATCGGTCTGGTGACCGATCAGGGAGCAGGCAGCTTCCTCATTGCCTTGCTCCTGATCGGTCTGGTGACCGATCAGGGAGCGGACAGTGAGTGAGTTCTCCTCCGGATTAGACCCTGGATCGGTCCGGTGACCGATCAGGGATTTAGGATCTGATTAAAAAATCACTATTCATCTGTCCTGATCGGTCTGAGTCACGATCAGGCTTCACTCTGATCGGTCTGGTGACCGATCAGGCTTCACTCTGATCGGTCGGGTGACCGATCAGGTGTGTATAGCCGCGAGAGCTGGGAATCCCAGCGAAGCAGTGGATCGGTCTGGTGACCGACCCACAAGCCCTGGATCGGTCCGGTGACCGATCACTTTAATTCAAATTGCACTGTCAGACGCGATCAGAGCGTCTGATCGTATCCGATTCTCTGCGCTTCACTTCTGAATCTTGATTTACTGTGTGATATACTGCTCTAACAGTCTGATTAAGCTGCAGGTGACAGGGGAGGATTCAAACACTCAAGGAGAAGTCAATGGAGGCTTTCCTTGGAGCAGGTTTGTCCGTTTTTCCATCTCAGGTTGCAACGGTCGAGCTGCAGACTGGAGCTTGGCTGAGGGAAGCTCAGGGAGTCCAGGGATAGCTCAGTGGTAGCTGGCATTGGCAGATGAGCAGCTGGGAGCTGCAGGGATGGTGTCATCTGATGCTTGGTGGAGAAACAAAAAGGAGAAGAAGACTTCGGCTGAAGTAGAGAAGTGTTTGACAGTTTTTCGGTGTTGAGCTTGCTGAAGTTCTTGCTGCGCTTTGTGTTTCTCCACAACTTGCTTGCTGTGTTTTCTGAAATCTTCATCACTTTGAGCAAGCAACTACAATCGAGAAGCAACCAACTCTTATGTAAGTGCCGGGAGGAAAGAACAAGGAGCTTGGAGTCCAACAGTGAGAAGACACGAAGGAGGGAGTCCTTGCATGAGATCGTCGCTGGGTGGAGCTCGGGATAAGCTCGCTGTGCTCTTGTCCTTGCTAGGTGCTGAGTAAGAGTATTCTCTGTGTTTCATTAAGCTTAAATCTATATTCTTGTTTGAAACGCTGTGGAGAGGTTTCTCCACCGAGAAGGAGGTTGCGTTATATCCGGTGAACACCGGGGCTTGATCTACCGACGATCAAGGGATCACCCACCTTAAGGGCATGCCAAGGAGTAGGGGCAAGTTATCCCCGAACCTTGTAAACCCTCTTGTTAGCGATCTTGGTAGCTGTCGTTGTTTGCTTTCATTTCTGTTTTTAGTTTACTGCACTGCTTCGTTTTCCTTTGCTTCTTCCGCTGTGCTACTGATAAGTTAAGTGCAGAAACTTCATAAGTGCCAAAGGCAAAAGAGATAGGCTATATTCACCCCCCTTCTCTAGCTATCCGTTTCCAACAAGTGGTATCAGAGCTTGGGGCTCTGTCTACGGCTTAACATCCGAGAGTTATCAACAAGATGACGTTGAGAGAAGGCTTCTCTACCATCCGACCTCCATTCTTTGATGGCGCCAACTTTCAATATTGGAGATCAAAGATGGAATACTATTTGAAGATGGATATCCACACTTGGTTCGCGGTGAAGGAGGGATTCACCCCTCCTAAGGATGACGAAGGCAAAGAGCTTGAGTCATGGAGGTAGACTACTGAACAAACTCGGAAGAGTGAAGCCGACGCGAATGCGGTTGTCACTCTACAATGTGGCATGAACAAAGACCAACTCATCAAGGTTGGTCCTTTCACAAGTGCAAAGGACTTGTGGAACAAACTCATTGAGCTTCACGAGGGCACCCGGGATTCAAGAATTGCCAAGAGGGATTTGTTCCTCAATCAACTCCAAAATCTCTCCATGAAGGAGAATGAAACGGTAAGTGAGCTCCATAGCCGGTTCAAGGAAGTTCTCAATGGACTTCATTCGATTGATGAAAAGGTCGAGAATCGCGACCTTGTGAGGTATGTCTTGAAAGCCTTTCCAAGGAATGCTTTGTGGTCATCCATGGTGGATGCCTACAAAGTTTCCAAGGATCTTTCCATTGTAAAGTTAGATGATTTATTTTGTGAGATGGAATTGCATGAAATGGCTAACAAAGGCCCCAAGGAGAAGGGGATTGCCTTAGTTGCAGGTGACCGGTCAAACAAGAAGAAGAAGGAGAAGAAGAAGGAGAAGGAGGTCTCTTCGTCTTCATCCTCTTCCGAATCCGAGTTCTATTCCGAAGAAGATGGCAGCGGCTCCTCTTCATCCGAAATGGCGAACTTCGTGCGAAGGATGATGCGAAGGAATCGACGTTTCAAGAGTAGAGGTAACTCTAGTGAATCCAAACTTGATAAGACTAATGCATCTTGTTTTGAGTGTGGTAGAAAAGGGCATTTCAAGAATGAATGTCCGAAACTGAAGAAGAAGGAAGAGAAATCCAAAAGAAAAGAAGAGAAATCCAAGAAGAAGAAGATGGCCTTGAAGGCCACTTGGGATGAGTCATCCTCAAGCTCATCCGATGAAGGGAAGGAGGGGAAGAGCACAAGGCAAGTGACACTCATGGCTCTTGGAGAGGAGAGCAGTGATGAATCTTCAAGCTCCTCAAACGCGGCTTCATCATCTTCGGATGATGAAGAGGTAACTTCTCCCGAGCTTGAAAAATATTATAGAGCAATTGCATGTTTAACTAGTATGCTTAAGAAATCAAAGAATAAGGTTAAAGCATTACAATTAGAAATTGATCAATTGAAGGCATCTAGAGATGATAACATTGATGATTTGCATGTTGAATTGCTAGAAGATGAAATTAAATCATTGAAACATGAGATTGAAAAGTTGAAATCCTCTAAGGTTGAGGAAGTCAATAATTTGCATGATGAATTGCTAATAGAGGAAAACCAATCATTGAAGAGTGAAGTTGAGAAGCTCAAGAATATTCTTGAGAAGTTCTCAACTAGCTCTAAGACCCTAGATATGATCCTAAATGCCCAAAGGGCAGTTTACAAAAGGGCCAGTATTGGTTACCGTCCTAAGGAACCGTCATTTGTGTCTCTCATGTCTAGGACTGATATGTGACAATCTAGGACACCCAAAATTCTAAAGAAAATGGTCAAGGCATGGGTGCCTAAGTCATGTTTAGTTGATGCTTTAGGTCCCAAGGTTTGGGTACCTAAAACTTCTATTTTTCGAATTGTGTAGGTTATGATTGAGGGGGAGCATCTATCAACTTGGTTCGTTGATAGTGGATGCTCCAAACACATGACCGGGGATAGATCATTGTTTACCACACTTCACAAGAAAAGTAGAGGTAATGTATCATTTGGTAACAATGGTAGTCTTAATGTCATAGGGATAGGAGACATTCAAATATCCGAATGTCTTAGAATTTCAAATGTCCTTCTAGTCAAGGGGATGAAATTTAATCTCCTAAGTGACAGTCAATTGTGTGACACGGGTTACATAATTGACTTCCAACCAAGTCAATGTCTAGTTAGACAACATGACACCTTGGACACGGTACTAGTAGGAGCAAGAGTAGACAATATTTATCAAGTTTCATTTAAAAGTGCTACTAATGCTTCTGCTAAGTGTTTCATGTCAAAAGAAGAAGAGTCCACCCTTTGGCATCGGAGACTAGCACATGTGAACATGAAGAACATCCGGAAGTTGGCCAACAAGGGGTTGGTTCGTGGCTTACCAAGCATCAAGTATGAGAAAGATAAACTT
>JAGFNQ010001727.1:0-41886 GCA_024364735.1 Boesenbergia rotunda
CTGATCCGGTCTCTGGACCGATCACCACAAGGTGCCAGATCGGTCCGGGACCGATCAGCCCTAGCTGATCGGTCCGGTGACCGATCAGGGTTCCTGATACTCCCTGATACGATCTGAAACATTCAGTTTCAGATTTTCAGAATCTTTCCAACGAGATCTGATGAAGTTTATCGAACTTGGACATGATCTCATGACTAAAATTGATCCCTAAACAAGGATCAAAGGTCCTTATAGGTTCAACAATCACTTTGATCCACACAAATGGAGTCAAACTCAATCAACAATCATTCAAGCAATTTCAACTAAGTTTGTATCAAATTCAAGTTTCCAATCAAGTTTCCTTGATTGGAATGTCCAAGTATGATCATGGAGCCAAATACACATATGTTATGCATTGGTTTTCCCCATACTTGGTCACCGAAGTGATTATTATCTCGTCAACTTAATTTCTCAAGGGATGCATTGACATTTTGAGAAATTGAGTTGATCCTAACATCTCACCCCATTTCTAGCAAACAAAAATGTTTTGGTAAACCTTATAGTTTGTGTGAGATGTCCCCAAAGTTACCCAATTGTTTCCCAACAATTTCGAAATAATCATGAAGGGTTTTGAATGCATTTTGAAATTCATGAAGCGCGACACATTCCCAACTCCCGTCTTAGGAAACTAAATTCATTTTCGGGAAGTGGTTTAGTGAAAATGTCAGCTAGGTTTGATTTGGACTCTACATGTGAGAGTACAATATCTCCCCTAGCAACATGATCCCTAATGAAGTGGTGACGCACTTCAATATGTTTGGTCCTAGAATGATGGACTGGATTTTGGTTAGGTTAATTGTGCTAATGTTATCACATAACACTTGCACACCCTTGTAACTCAATCCATAGTCCTCTAGAGTGTGAATCATCCACAACAATTGTGATACGCTCTCTCCCATAGCAATATATTCTGCCTCGGTCGTGGAGAGAGCAACACAATGTTGCTTCCGACTTGACCAACTACTAAGGATGAACCTAAGAATTGGCAACCCCCACTTGTGCTTTTCCGTCCAACTTACATCCAGCGTAGTCGGAATCGTATAGCCAATTAAATCAAATGATTCGGTATGGGGGAACCAAAGACCGACTCCAATTGTGCCTTTAAGATATCTCAAAATTCGCTTAACAGCGATTAATGAGATTCCTTGGCACACACTTGATACCTAGCGCACATACCCACAGCGAAAAGAATATCAGGTCGACTAGCTGTGAGGTATAGCAAACTACCTATCATGCTTCGATATTGAGTCAAATCAACCGGTTTACCACTCTTATCATTGTCTAATCTTGTATTTGTAGCCATGGGAGTGGTTACCTCTTTTGAATCACTCATATTGAATTTTCGAAGCATCTCTTGTGTGTATTTCGATTGGTGCACATGGATACCATCGCGAGTTTGCTTGATTTCAAGTCCAAGGAAGAAAGTCAACTCTCCCACTAGACTCATTTCAAATTCACTCTCCATGTGTCCAATGAATTCATTTAAATAGCCCTTGTTATTTGAGTCACAAATTATGTCATCGACATATACTTGGGCTACAAAAATATTATCACTATCTCTCCGTAGAAATAGTGTAGGGTCTATTTGGCCTCTAACAAAGCCTTTCTCAATTAAAAATGTCGACAACCGCTCCTACCAAGCTCGGGGTGCTTGTTTAAGGCCATAAAGTGCCTTTTTGAGCTTGAACACGTGGTTTGGAAATTCGGTACTCTCAAACCCCGGAGGTTGTTCGACATAGACCTCTTCTCTAATTAGACCATTTAGAAAAGCCGATTTGACGTTCATTTGATATTATTTGAAACCACGATGTGCTGCAAATGCTAGCATTAATCGGATGGACTCTAATCATGCCACGGGAGCATAGGTCTCATCATAATCAAGGCCTTCAACTTGACTGTAGCTCTTGGCTACTAAGCGTGTCTTGTTTCTATTGATTTCTCCCTTATGGTTCAATTTGTTCTTGAAGACCCATTTGGTTCCAATGATGGTGGTCTTCTTAGGTCTAGGGACTAAGTCCCAAACTTGACTTCTTTCGAATTGACCTAGTTCATCTTGCATTGCAATGATCCAATCGGGATCATTTAATGCTTCATCAATTTTTCTAGGCTCAATTTTGGAAATTAGAGCAACTTCATTAGCCTCATTCCGGAAGAATGATCTAGTTCTAACCCCATGATGGATGTCTCCAACAATTTGGTCTTGGGGATGACTAGAGGCTAATCTAGTTTGCCTTGGTGTTGGTGCTGCTTCATGAATGGGTTCACTAGACATCGGCTCAGCCTCAGGATCCGGCTAATCAATGGGTTGTCTAGGGTCACCGTCATCGGATTCATCGCCATCAACATGGACTCTCATTCAAACTTAGTGTCCTAAGTTCGAATTGGACTTTATCTTCTAGTTGACCATTGACTTTTGGAAGTTCTTCAAAGACAACGTCAGAAGACTCTTCAATTAATCTAGATTTCTTGTTGTAGACTCGGTAGGCTTTGCTAACGAGGGAGTACCCGACTAGTATCCCTTCATCCGCCTTTGCCGTGAACTTTCCAAGGTGGTCCTTGGTGTTTAGAATGAATACCTTACAACCAAACACCCTAAGGTGTTTAACCGTAGGTGGTTTCCCAAACCAAAGTTCATGAGGAGTCTTTCCTAAAAACCTATGGATGAGAACTTGGTTTTGCACATAGCAAGCTGTATTTACAGCTTTAGCCCATAAGTAACTCGGGAGTGAGTACTCATTAAGCATACTTCGTGCAGCCTCTTGTAGAACACGATTCTTCCTCTCTACAATACCATTTTGTTGTGGTGTTCTAGGAGTAGAGAACTCATGTCTATAACCTCTATCTTGACAAAATTCTAAAAACCGTTGGTTTTGAAATTCACCTCCATGATCACTTCTAATTGTCTTAATTGTTGATGATTTTTCATTTTCAACTCTTCTACAAAAAGAAATGAAAACATCTAAGGTTTGGTCCTTATATTTTAAAAAGTAGGTCCATGTATATCTAGTGAAATCATCAATGATCACAAAACAATATCTACTTCCATTCAATGATATGATGGTACAAATAGATCCATATGAAGTAAATCTAAAGTAGTAGACGTACTTACAGTGCTTTTACCTTTATGTGCAGATTTTGTTTGCTTACCCATTTGACATGCATCACAAATCTTTTCTTTTTCATACTTGATGCTTGGTAAGCCACGAACTAATCCCTTGTTGGCCAACTTCCGGATGTTCTTCATGTTCACATGTGCTAGCCTCCGGTGCCAAAGGGTGGACTCTTCTTATTTTGACATGAAACACTTAGCAGAAACATTAGTAGCACTTTTAAATGAAACTTGATAAATATTGTCTACTCTTGTTCCTACTAGTACTGTGTCCAAGGTGTCATGTTGTCTAACTAGACATTGACTTGGTTGAAAATCAATTGTGTAACCCGTGTCACACAATTGACTAACACATAGGAGATTAAATGTCATCCCCTTGACTAGAAGGACATTTGAAATTCTAAGACATTCGGATATTTGAATGTCTCCTTTTCCTATGACCTTAAGACTACCATTGTTACCAAATGAAACATTACCTCTACTTTTCTTGTGAAGTGTGGTGAACAATGATCTATCCTCGGTCATGTGTTTGGAGCATCCACTATCAACGGACCAAGTTGATAGATGCTCCCCCTCAACCATAACCTACACAATTCGAAAAATAGAAGTTTTAGGTACCCAAACCTTGGGACCTAAAGCATCAACTAAACAAGACTTAGGCACCCATGCCTTGACAACTTTCTTTTGAACCTTGGGTGTCCTAGATTGTCTCATATCAGTCCTAGCCATCAAGGACACGAATGAAGGTTCTTTGGGTCGGTAACCAATACCGGCCCTATTGTAGACTGCCCTTTGGGCATTTAAGATCATGTCTAGAGTCTTAGAGCTAGTTGAGAACTTCTCAAGAATATTCTTGAGCTTCTCAACTTCGCTCTTCAATGATTGGTTTTCTTTTTCCAACAAATCATCATGCAAATCATCTACATCCTCAACCTTAGAGGATTTCAAACTTTCAACCTCAAGTTTCAATGACTTAATCTCATCTTCTAACATTTCAACATGCAAGTCATCTATATTATCATCCCTAGATGCTTTCAATTGATCAATTTCTAATTGCAATGATTTAACCTTATTTTTAGACTTCTTTAGCATATTGGTTAAACATACAATAGCTCTATAATATTTTCAAGCTCGGGAGAAGTTACCTCTTCATCATCCGAAGATGATGAAGCCGCGTTTGAGAAGTTGGATGATTCATCACTGCTTTCCTCTCCAAGAGCCATGAGTCCCACATGTCTTGTGCTCTTCTCCTCCTTCTCTTCATCGGATGAGCTTAAAGATGATTCATCCCAAGTGGCCTTCAAGGCCTTCTTCTTTTTCTTGGATTTTTCTTCTTTCCTTTTGGATTTCTCCTCCTTCTTCTTTAGCTTTGGGCATTCATTCTTGAAATGCCCTTTCCTACCACACTCAAAGCAAGAAGCATTAGTCTTATCAAGTTTAGCTTCACTAGAGTTACCTCTACTCTTGAAGCGTCGACCCCTTCTCATCATCCTTCTCACAAAGTTCGTCATCTCAGAGGATGAGGAGCCGCTGCCATCTTCTTCGGAATCGGACTCGGATTCGGAAGAGGATGAAGATGAAGTAACTTCCTTCTCCTTCTTCTTCTTCTCCTTCTTCTTCTTGTTTGATCGGTCCCCTGCAACTAAGGCAATCCCCTTCTCCTTGGGGCCTTTGTTAGCCATTTCATGCAATTCCATTTCACAAAACAAATCATCTAACTTAACAATGGATAAATCCTTGGATACTTTGTAGGCATCCACCATGGATGACCACAAAGCATTCCTTGGAAATGCTTTTAGTACATACCTCACAAGGTCGCGATTCTCGACCTTTTCATCAATCGAATGAAGCCCATTGAGGACTTCCTTGAACCGGCTATGTAGCTCACTTACCGATTCATTTTCCTTCATGGAGAGATTTTGTAATTGGTTGAGAAACAAATCCGTCTTGGCAATTCTTGAGTCTCGGGTGCCCTCGTGGAGTTCGATGAGCTTGTTCCACAAGTCCTTTGCACTTGTGAAAGGACCAACCTTGATGAGTTGGTCTTTGTTCATGCCGCATTGTAGAGTGACAACCGCCTTCATGTCGGCTTCACTCTTCCGAGTTTGTTCGGCTGTCCACCGCCATGATTCAAGTTCCTTGCCTTCATCATCCTTAGGAGGAGTGAAACCCTCCTTCACCGCGAACCAAGTGTTGATGTCCATCTTCAAATAATATTCCATCTTCGATCTCCAATATTGAAAGTCAGCGCCATCGAAGAATGGAGGTCGGGTGGTTGAAAGACCTTCTCTCAACGCCATGGATGTAGCTCTCGGTTGTTAATCCGCAAGAACAGAGCCCCAAGCTCTGATACCACTTGTTGGAACCCGGATGGCTAGAGAGGGGAGGGTGAATATAGTCAATCACTTGGACTTAAAGACTTATAGAATTTCTGCACTCAAATTTATCAGTAGCACAGTGGAAGAAACAATGGAAACAGATAAGTGCAGAAAACATAAACAGAAAACGAAAGCAAACAACCACAACTAGCAGGATCGCTAACAAGGAGGGTTTACAAGGTTCGGGGATAACTTGCCCCTACTCCTTGGCGTGCCCTTAAGGTGGGCGATCCCTTGATCGTCGGCAGATCAAGCCTCGGTTAACACCGGATAGAAAGCAACCTCCTTCTCGGTGGAGAAACCTCTCCACAGCGTTTCAATCACAGATATAGGTTTAAGCACAATGAAACACAAGAAAGATCTTACTTAGCACTTAGCAAAGACAAGAACACAGCAAGCTTCCTCCTGAGCTTCCTCCTTCCTCCAAGTGCTCAAGCAAGGGATGGTTGCTTCAAGATTGCAATAGCTTGCTCAAAGTGATGAAACTTCAGAACACGCAAGCAAGTTGTGGAGAACACAAAGTCGCAGCAAGAACTCAAGCAGCAGAACTCTCTCTCAGCCAACTCTTCTCCGCTCCTTTTGTTCCTCCACTAAGCATCAGGTGACACCATCTCCCTGCAGCCTCCAGCTGCTCACCTGCAACCACCAGCTACCTCTGAGCTCCTCTGGACTCCTTGAGCCTCCCTCAGACCAGCCCCAGACAGCAGCTCTAGCCAGCGACAGTGCCCGTTGCAACCTGAGATGGAAAAATAGACAAACCTACTCCAAGGAAAGGTCTCCATTGACTCTCCTTGAGTGTTTGAATCTTCCCCTGTCACCTGCAGCTTAATCAGAGTGTTAGCACAGCATATCAAGCAGGAAATCATGTATCAGATGTTAAGCGCAGAGAATCGGATACGTTCAGACGCGATCAGAGCGTCTGACAGTGCATTTTGAATTAAAGTGATCGGTCACCGGACCGATCAGAGAGCCTCCTGATCGGTTACCAGACCGATCAGGCTGGGTCCAGACCGATCAGGCTCCGTCCTGATCGGTCCCCAACGCTCAATTAGAAATCGCGATTTCTTTGGGACTCTCCTAGATCGATCATCAGACCGATCCCAGGTTGTGGATCAATCACCAGACCGATCCACCCCTTTATCGGACAATTTCTGAGCTTCACAGTCCAAACCTCCTGTTCGGTCACCGGACCGATCAGGGAGCCTCCTGATCGGTCACCAGACTGATCAGGTCATGACCAGACAGATCAGGCTCCGTGCTGATCGATCATAGAGAGGAACCCGCGACGCTGGATCGTTCTCCAAAACGATCTGCACAGTGATCCTGATCGGTCACCAGACCGATCAGGAGCAGATCAGCAAGGGAACTCAACCTCACTGTTTGCTCCCTGATCGGTCACCAGACCGATCAGGAGCCAAGTAATGGGTGAAACGCATACTCCCTGATCGGTCACCAGACCGATCCACGAAGGAGCACCGTGCCAACTCCCTGATCGGTCACCTGACCGATCCAGGGGCTCCAACCTAGGCCTCCAAGCTAGGGTTCCATCCACCTTAGCCCTCCAAGCTATGGATTTTTCACCTAACCCTCCAAGTTGGGAATTTGCACCTAACCCTCCAAGTTAGGACTTTTCACCTAGCCCTCTAAGCTAGGACTTTTCACCCAACTCTTCCGGATTAGGACTTTTCCAAACCTAGCCCTCCAAGCTAGGACCTGACCCTCCAAGCCAGGACTTTTTCACCTAACTCTCCAAGATGGGAATTTTCACCTAACCCTCCAAGTTAGGACTTTTCACCTAGCCCTCCAAGCTAGGACTTTTCACCCACCTCTTCCGAATTAGGACTTTTCCAACACCTAGCCCTCCAAGCTAGGATTTTCTCACACCTAACCCTCCAAGTTAGGATTTTCCAACACCTAGTCCTCCAGGCTAGGATTTTCCATACCATGCCTAATCCTCGATCAGGACTTAATCATAATCATCATAATCATTAACCTAAACTAAAATCGGTGTCAACACCAAAACAACAATCAGGGTCAGACTGCATCAACTATATACTCTTTGGCTTATATACCTCTTCAATTGTTCCTCCAACTCGAGTTTCATGAAGCTCCATGGTTGAGAAGAATTCCTCTAGATATGTTTTCTCTAGATCCTTGGAAATGTAGTATGAGTCCACCATTGAGCTCCAATTTGATGTTCTTGGGAATGCATTGATGGCTGTCATCAAAATGTCTCGGTTGGATAATTGTTCCCCTACACTTGTTAGTACATTAAGTATTTCCTTAAATCTATCATGTAAATTTGATACCTTTTCCCCTTTATCAAGTTTGATATTGTTGAGTTGGGATCGGAGAAGGTTTCTCTTTGCCATTTTTGCCTTCAAAGTGCCTTCATGAAGCTCTATTAGCTTATCCCACAAATCATTGGCACTTGAGTAGCTCCCAATTCTTGTGACTTCTTGTTGAGGGAGCACACTTAGTAGATGGTGCAAGGCCCTAGAATTTGCCAAGTAGTCATCACTTTGCTTCTTGCTCCATCTTATTTTCTCAAGCAATTTGTTGTCTTGATCCCTAGGCACTTCAAACCCATTTTCCATGATTAGCATTATATCAAAATCGGTATTGAAAAATACCTTCATCCTTTTCTTCCACCATGAAAATTCTCCCTCAAACTTTGGCGGTTGGATGTGTGAGCCGACCATTTTTGATGATTTGCTCTTCTCAGCGGTTAGTCCGTTGAAGGCGTCCTTGCGCTCTGATACCACTTGTTGGGATCGATGACACGGCTTGGGGGGTGAATAGCTCGGTAACCCCAATTTGCAATTCTCCCTACAATGTTAGCACAAACGACAGCTTAACAATTAAAATAAACAATGCTAACACGTTATCGGTTTATGTGGTTCGGAGATTTCTTACTCCTACTCCACGGCGTGTCCTTGAGGTGGACAATCCCTTGATTCTTCGGTGGATTACGCCCCAGCAACCCCCGGCTAAGTCTTTCTCCTTCTCGGTGGAGAACAATCTCTCACAATCCTTCTTCCTCCTTACAAGATTGAGCTAGTGGTTTGAGGAGGAAGATGAGCATTAGGAGCTTGAGCACTTGAATACTAGAGAGAAGATCTTAAAATGAAGAGCTAACATTCTCCAAGCCTCAAGCTCCCACTTAAATAGTGGAGAGTGTTGTTAAACAAACAGCCCAGCCCGCGATCAGTCGACTGCCCCTAGGGCCAATCGACTGATCCCTCAGCCAACGACTCTTTTTCGAACACACCAGTCGACCCAGGTTGTTCGAAACTCACAGAAAGATGAGTCGACTGGTGCCCATATCAGTTGACTGCTACAGTGCGCCCTTAGCAGTATCAGTCGACTGGTCCCCTTGCCAGTCGACTGCTCTACTTACAAATGCACTCTTAACCTCACCGGAGTTCACCCTTCGCATATGCCTTTAAGTCCACTTCCTTAGCTTGCTCCTTGAAGTTCTCTTCCTTCGGCTCTTGTTCCTCGGATGCGCACACAAGTCCGCAGCTTGCCTCCATGCCATCCTTCGCGTATGCCTTTGAAGTTTACTTCCTTGGCTCGCCCTTAAAGTCCTCTTCCTTGGCTCTCGTCCCTCGGATGCTTCACTCTATTACTCCATGTGTGATTCATCAAGTCCTCCATGACTTAAGCACACATATCAAATCAACATAAAAACCTAACTTAATCATATTGACACACACATTAAAACCCATGTTCCACCCGATCACACTTGATTCGATTGCACCAACATGGAGGTCTGCGACCTATTAACACCGCTCGCCACATTTAAGGTTATCTCAGGCCTTAACATCTTGAGCATTAGCCTTACTCTTTCTCTTTCAGTACCAACTAGCTCTGGGCACAGACGAGCTAGCCGATTGAACTTCTTCACTGCTTCATCCACAGATTATTCTCCTTGTCTGAACTCCGTGAATTCATCATAATGCTTGTTGGTTACTCGCATATGAATGTATTCTTCGATGAATTCAGTCTCGAAGTCGGCCCATGTCATCTGGTTGACATTTCTCTTGGCCTTGAATCTCTCCCACCACATTCAAGCATCTCCGGTAGTGTAGAAGGAGACACACTTTATCTTCTCTACCTCAGGTCAGTCCAGTATATCTACTATGCTTTCCAAAGTCTTGAACCATGCTTGAGCATCCCATGGTTCGCTGTGCCTGAGAAGTTCTCTGGTTTCAACTTCTGCCACTAGATGAGGTATGCTTCTTGCCTTACCCCCCTTGCCGGGACCACAGATGTAACTGATGGATCTTCGATCACGACTGGTGCCACTACATTCTCCACCGATGGGGTAATGGGAGCAGTCTGTTGGTTAGCCATTAGGGTGGCAATAACTTGTTGTTGTTTTGCTACTTGCCTTTGTAACTGAGTCACCGCCTCTAAGAGATTAGGTGGTGGTACCGATTATGTTGTCTCTTACCCTCTAGGAGCTCGCTCCTCGTTTTGGGCCTTCCTGGGGCGTCCCCTTGCCATTCTCTTACTATATAATGAGAACAAGGACATTACTTCAATCCCTATCATCATACTCATAATAACATATACTGATTATGCACATAATAGCATATGTTAAGACTAACAGTCAAATAAAGACATGTATAAAAAAATTAAACATATGCACTTTCTTACTTGGTAGGAGGCAGGATGGATGCTTGATGTCAGTGTGGCGAAAGGGGGGAACTGGCTCTGATATCGAACCTGTAATGACCCTCTCTTCTTAACCTTAACCTTAGAGGGAGGTCACATTTACTTTTCTGCATGACCAGGACCAGTCGACTGGTGGCAGTCGACTCCTAGGCCAATTCACTCGACCAATCATTCTGTTTGAAATCTGGCCGGGGACCAGTTGACTGATGGAGTTACCAGTTGACTAGTGCAGTCGACTCCACCTGGAAATCACTCAACCAATGTTTTTGTTCCCTCAAATTCTTGAGGGCAGCCGACTGCTATCAGAAGTAGCGACTGATACATCTGGAAATTCAATCCAGACTTGAGAAACACTGATCAAGTCCAAATAAATACATTTCCACTCAACCTCACTAAGATTATAGGACTCACAATCATAATAACCATAATCTCTGGACCAGATCATACTCCATTTAGCATGCATATCAAACTTAAAATCTTTTGCAGAAATAAACACTACTATCATAACACATAATCTTTGCGGAATTAACAACTATCACGAAACTCCAATTAACTCATAAAGTTCTACTGTTTAGAATACTAGTAAATCTCGTCCCAAAGGATCTCACTCCACGGTTCCGCCGCCACTGACATAAATCATCTTTCCTTTAGTCTTCTTGTCTTACATCCTTTACCTTTATCTGCAGTAAATTATAAGCAAATTGCTTAGTAAGTAGATACATATCTCACAAAACATGCGATCGATATACAACATGCTCTTGGTCAAAGAATGCTTGCTTTTAGACATATGTACTGAAAATGCTATAGTAACATTAATATGCTCATGAATACACTTGTAACAAATACTTGCATTTGAAATCATTGCTTGAAATGAAAAATTCTTACCATGCTTGAACAATGCTTGCTTTTGAAAACTTGAAACTTTTACATTCTTATACTTCTTATATTTCAAAATAATAAACATTCTTTCATGAGCCCGGCATAGTAGCAATACGCGCATCCCCAATAGGTTTCGGAGTAGCTAGCCACCGAACCCTACTAGAGCGTCTACTAGGCTTGCCTAGATCTTGTGGGCCTTGGCCCGATACATGCCAAAAAGACTTTGGTCTTTCAAAGTAATATACTTAAACTTGTACTCAAGGTTGTATTTAAAATTCATAACTTAACATATCTTTTGCACTTAAAAAGTAATGTTCCCAAAACTTATTTTGAAACACATCAAGACCTTGATCTTGTACTTACATAAAAGCTTAGTCCTAGAACTCGTTCTAGGACTTAGTAAGACCACGGTTTTACTCAGAACTTTTATCGAATACCTTGCGTGCCATAATCCCAAAACTTGTTTGGGGCAAATCAAGACCTTGGTCTTGCTATACTAAGATCACAAACACCAAAAAGACTTAGAATCATGTTTAGAATGTTGGGTTCTCCCGGCACCAAAACACAAAACGCAGCGGAAACAAGAACCCTCGAGCAATTCATGCGAAAGAAAAACTCATACGAAGTTCATCTATCTAATAGATCTATCTACAGTGTATACCTTTGGAGCGTGCCCTTTGCTTATCTCGCTCGTCCAAGATGCGCCGGATCTCTTACACGTTCAAGTGTTCGTGCCTCTATTCGTATCCACACGGACACAATCTCTCAACTTCGGGAGAACTACCTTAGTTGTGCTAGCAACTTGAGGTAGTTCACAAGACCACCAAGAAACCACAAGGGTTTCGACCAAGAGGGAGGAGAGGAAGAAGAGAGGAAGGGAAGAAGAAAAGCACACACACTTATCATTCAAAATGACTAGACCCTCTTTTATATTCATCACATGAATATAAAGAGTCTTTTGTCTCTTTGACTTCCCTTCATTAAAGCCAATAAAGAGCACATCATTTCATGTGACTCTTCACCTTCTCTTCATCTAATGAAGAGAGACTTCTCTCTTTCCTTCATTAAACACTTTAATGAATTTCCATGAAATTTCGACCGGGCCTCTCGGGCTTCCGACCAAGTCTCCCGAGTAAGTCCTCGAGCGCCCGACCAAGTCTGACGAGTGTCGAGCTCCCGACCCAGTCTGCCGAGCTCCTAGCCCAGTCTGTCGAGCTCCCGACCCAGTCTGCCGAGTGCCAAGCTCCCGACCCAGTCTACCGAGCTTCCAGCTCAGTCTGCCGAGTGCCGAGCTCCCGATCAAATCTCCCGAGTTCCTAACTCGGGCTCAGATCTCCCGAGTTTCCAACTCGGGCTCCCTATCAGATCTCCCGAGTTCCCAACTCGGGCTCAGATCTCCCGAGTTCCCACCTCGGGCTCCCGAAGCATCATGTCTTTAGTGTGTGACCCAATAGGTTCTCGTGACGTTGGCAATGCGTCTAAACGCTTTAGACACATAAGCAATGAGCGGCATCTAGCAATCCATCATTGCTACCTAAGTAACAAGAAATGTCGAGATCCGACTAAACCTCCGTGACTATGAAAATGTATGACCTTGTCCTTCTATCCTTAATATCTAGATTGACCAATGAGGCATAGACCGTGTCATCCTCAATCAATCTTGTATTTCTTGATCCCTGAGTAGACTCACTCAAACAAATGAGCTCAATATCTCATATTGACTCATTTGAGCATGACCATGCATTTCAGTAGTTCTACTCGATCAAGGGGCCCACAAATATCACTCCCGTCATATGGGAGGGATAGATCCCATCTACATCACTCACATCCCTCCGCATAATTCATTACATACCCAGTGATCGCCTTTATAGTCCACTCTGTTGTGGGTGACGTTTGACGATACCAAAGTATATAACTCCTTATGTAGGGAACCGTAGTGACTTCAGATCTAAGGACTATTCATACTAATAGTCATATGAGAAAGTTTATGACACTCATATGACAATCTATGAAACTTTCTCATGGCGGGTCAATTCAGTACACATTCTCCAATGTATACCCATGTGTCAACTTGATATCACATATCCATGACTTGTGAGCTTAAGTCATCAGTTGACCTACATGCTAGTCTCCATGCATTAATATTGTCCTTGAATATTAATGCTCGACTAGGAATAGTTTAGTGTAGTGTTCTCTACATCATCTCACTATCGATTCAACCAATCGATATGATGTAGATAAGAACCTACTACACAAGGACATTATTATACTTAGTTATTTGACACAAATACAAAGTAAGTATAATAACCAAATATGTCTTTATTAATGATAGAATATGATACAAAATGTCCCTAGTCAATCATCACATGATTGGCTCTAGGGCTCCTACTAACATAGAAATCATTCGAGAACTACTTTTGCTGCAGGTGAGTGATCTACTTACATCCTTATACTTA
The DNA here is from genome assembly GCA_024364735.1 of Boesenbergia rotunda. Classification (NCBI taxonomy): domain Eukaryota; kingdom Viridiplantae; phylum Streptophyta; class Magnoliopsida; order Zingiberales; family Zingiberaceae; genus Boesenbergia; species Boesenbergia rotunda. The sequence goes on from JAGFNQ010001727.1 coordinate 13,545, forward strand.
GAACTCACTATACCGAACGTAGGATCCTCTTCCTTGCGCGATTCGCCAACCCTTGGCACTATGAGAGAAACTCTAGTTCCTCTTGGCAAGAACCCTAGTCTCCTTTGTCTTTGTTTTTTGGTAGGGAAGAAGGAGGATGAGAAAACCCTTGGTTTTCTCTCCTTCCTATCCTTTATATACTAAGTGGATGTTGATGCATCTTCCATAAAGGACGCTTACTATCACTTATCTAATATTGGTTCCATATTTCAGCGTGATGCTTTACCACCACCTAATGGAAACTTAAACCTAAGCTTAACGGGAGGTCTTTGGTTTGAGCCTTGGCTCCGACCTCATTTTAAAGAAATTTTTATATTTCTTTTTATTTTAGAAAAAATTCTGGAAAATGCTGGAAAATTTTCGAGCATTACAGAAGACCTCGAGATCACCTCGGGGAAGCGGATCCCATGAAGCATTCGGTCTCAAGTAACTATCCCTCTTTCTTTGGATCTGCGGATAACCATCACCCCTTATCACAGAGTGATCATGACCCATAATTATCACAACGGTCCGAAATTAATGACAGCGTGGACCGTTGCAAAGGTTATCCTGTAACTAACAATTGGAGGATGTGGCAAAGATCGTGGAGACTCATGAAATAGTCGCTGCAGGTATAAAAGGTACTCCCCCTCCGGTAAGGGGGGTTAGGCTCTCTCTAATTCACGCATATCTACTCTTTCCTGCCTTCGCTTCATCTCCTAGATCGAGGCACTAACTTGAACATCAGAGTGGGCTCCGTCGGACAACCTCCGGCGTGTTCCCCTAACACTCGTGTTAATCTCGCAGGGTATGAGTTCTTCCTCTAGCGTCAGCGTTTATGTGGGTTGAACCCTGGTGACTGGCCGTCGATGTCGATTCCTTCCGGAACAAGTTTAGCATCGTCTGTGGGAAACCAGTAAAGTACCAAAAGGAGCACCAATAGCTGAGCTGGAGGGGTAATCCATCGTCCTGACAAAAGAGGAACTAGATCGCTTGGTGGCCAATGCCATCAAAGAGGCGCTCCAACAGTAACAAGTGGAGCCAGCCGCTTCATAGCGAGGGGCTTCTGAGCAAGAGGAGATCCCAGTGATCTCCGAAGGTCATCCCAGAGGGGTCCCACTAGAGGTCCTACCGAGGTCCTACGAAGCCCTGCAAATTGATCTTGCCGACCCACGAAAAGATGAAGGACCTAAAGAAGAATGGAGGGAGGTCGAGAGCGAGGAGGTCCTACGAAGATCGCCACCGACCTTGCACCGAAATTAAGAAGCCAGCTTCTAGACTGCCTGAAGAGTCATAGAGATGTCTTCACCAGGGCCGTCGAAGAAATCAAAGGGGTTCCTCCGGCGTTAGCCATGCATCACCTGCATGTTACCCCTGGAGCCCGACCAGTGAAGCAGAGGCAGAGGCACTTTGCACCAGAATAGGACAAGGCTATCCGGGATGAAGTCCATAAGCTGTTAAAGGTCGGGCACATTAGAGAAGTTTAATTCCCAGTCTAGTTTGCTAATGTAGTCCTCGTCCCTAAGCCAGGAGGTAAATGGCGGGTTTGTATCAATTTTCGTGATTTGAATAAAGTCTGCCCCAAGGATTACCGGTTAGTAGATTCTGTGGTCGGTTGCAAGTTCATTTTGATGTTGGATGCTTATCAAGGCTACCATCAAGTCCCCCTCGCGCTCGAAGACCAGGAGAAAGTCAGCTTTGTGATAGCCGATGGTACATACTGCTATAATGCCATGTCTTTTGGATTGCGCAACGCTGGGGTAACGTACCAGCGGATGATGGACAAAGTCTTCAGGCATCAGATTGGGAGAAACATCGAGGTGTACGTGGACAAAATCCTGGTCAAGACTAACAAGGGAAAAGACATGATAGCCGACTTAGAAGAGACATTTGCCACCTTGAGGGCCAACAAACTGAAGTTGAATCCTACCAAATGCTTGTTCGGGATGAAAAGTGGTCGGTTCTTGGGCTACTTGGTGACAGAGAGGGGGATCGAGCCTAATGCAGAAAAAGTAAAGGTCATTCTGGATATGTCATCCCCTCACAACTTCAAGGAAGTACAACGGCTGAATGGAAGGATCACGGCTCTATCCAGATTCATCTCCAAATCTGCAGATAAGACCCTACCATTCTTCAAGATTATGAGAAAAGCAGCCAAGTTTGAGTGGGATGAACAGTGTGAGAAAGCGTTCACGAACCTGAAGACCTATCTCATCGGGCTCCCCATCCTCTACAAACTGGTGGAAGAGGAGACTTTAATTGTTTATCTATTTACAACATAGCAAGCGATAAGCTCAGCGCTTGTCCGTGAGAAAGGCATGGTGTAACCCATTTACTTCTTTGGACATCTCCTAAAGGATGCCGAAACGTGATACACTACAATGGAGAAGCTGGCTTATGCTCTGGTCTTAATGGCCCGGAGGTTAAGGCCGTATTTCTTGGCACATCCCATCGTGGTCCTCACTAACAGTTCGCTCACACAGGTCCTCACCAACCCCGAAGCTTCAGGTCGGCTGATTAAATGGACGACGGAGTTAAGCGAATATGGTATTGAGTATCAGCCTCGTGCCTCTATCAAGGCACAAGCTCTCTCAGACTTCATGTGGAGACTGTTCCAGAGTCTGAGGCCGAAGGAATGTGGAAGATCTACCTGGACGGGTCTTCCAACAGCCAGCACAGCGGGGTCGGAGTGTTAATGGTCTCCCCCGGGGGGACACGTTACATTTATCCATCCGGCTCCACTTCAAAGCCACCAACAATGAAGCTGAATACGAGACGATCTTGGTGGGTCTGCAAGCAGCCAAACACATGGGGGTTACTCGGGTTATTGTACACTCGGATTCCTAGCTCATGGCACAACAAATAAGGGTGACTTCGAAGTCAGGTGCGAGCGCCTGCGAAAGTATATGGTCCTTTACGAGCAGCTGAAGGCCTCCTTCACGGAGGTTTTCTTGCAGAAGATCTCCAGGCTAGACAATGCCAAGGTCGACGAACTAGCCAAATTGGCTAGCTCCATTTCAACCTGGCAGCTAGATGAGCCTAGCGCACTGGAAGAGACGATAGCACAGATTGGAGAGGACGCAGAGGATGACGCTCAAACCGACTGGAGAGATCCGTATGTGGAGTTCCTATGTAGTGGAAATGTTCCGAGCATGGACCAAGGAATCCGGCTATTTCACTACCGGGCTGCCAGATTCATGCTGGTTGGCGATCAATTATACAGGAGGGCCTTTGCTTGACCGCTCCTCAAATGCGTCGGACCGGAGGAGGTCGACTACGTGATGCGGGAAGTACATGAAGACATATGTGAGAGCCATATTGGGGGGAGATCTCTATCTAGAAAGATTATCCTAGCAGGGTACTTTTGGCCCACTCTCCAAGTTGAGACTCTTAAGTTTGTGGCCGGGTGTGAAGTTTACCAGAGGCATCAACATGTGACTCTTCGACCGACCGAGCCATTGAAGGTTTCTACAGTGTCATGTCCCTTCGATCAGTGGGGAATGGACATTGTAGGCCCCTTCCTAATCGGGTCGCAAAAGAAGAAGTTCCTGCTGGTTCTCGTTGACTATTTTTTCAAATGGGTAGAAGCTGAGCCCCTGGCGCACATCACAGAGGCCACGGTGATGAAGGTTCTATGGAGGTACATCGTCTGCAGATACGGCATCCCCCACAAGTTGGTGTCAGACAATGGAAGACAATTTTCTAGCACAAGCTAAAAGAATGGTGTGAGGGCTTGGGAATTAGTCAAGCCTTCACCTCAGTAGCATACTCGCAGGGCAATGGACAGGCCGAGGTCGTCAATCGTTAAATCCTCCAGGGACTCAAGATAAAGCTAGATCATGTTGGAGGCAATTGGGTCGATAAACTCCCTAGCATCTTGTGGTCCTACCATACCACTCCGCGAGAAGGAACAGTCTAGAGCCCTTTTCCAGCTGGTGTATGGGGCTGAGACCATCATCTCGGTGGAGGTAGGGGAAGAGTCCGGTCGATGACAACACTATAACAAGGAGTGTTAGATGTGTATACTGAAAGACTTGCTTCTTTTATATATGATCATCTTTATTTTGAAAAGAGAATCACGACAACACTAGATGTTAGTTTATAATAGTACATGCATAAAAGTCCTTTACTTTGCATTGTAGATAACATGGTGTGTGGTGACACACGGAAGATCATGTTATCAGTCCCTTGCTTAGTATAAGTAGAGGCTCACAACCGAGATGGAATTGGATAAACCATCGGGATGGTTGTAGTGTAATTAGGTGTGGTTGGTCTTGACCATAGAATTACACTAGTGTGCTTTTGAGTACATTGAGCAAAACCAAAAGCAGAGATCATCCAATTTGTACTGACATAATAATTGGATTGGATCTCAGATTTTATAATAGAGTACGATCCCTAAATCCCGATATAATAACAGGCACATATGATTCATTATAATTTCTTTGATTTACCAATGGGCGAGATTTATTCTGTTAGATCGATAGGCCGGATAAGTTGAGAAATAATATTAATTATATGGTGTGCCATTGATTATTGATGAAATCCATTTCATGGTGGGTCGGGATGATGATGCCCCCTTGATGAGCTCAAAAGGTTCATCATGTTAAACCCTGCAGGTGGATTTGATCCAACATGATAATAAGGTTGAATGATACTAATCAAGGATCTAAATGTTAATTAATTTAAATTGTCAGTAATTTAATTTAATTGATGGGCATTTGATATCTTAAACACGGGGGGATGGATGACTCATAATAAGTAGAGCCCATATGAAAATATGGGGGTTGGTGAGGAAGTTCAATTAAGATCCTTTAGTGGAATGAATCTTAATTAATGGATTGGTTTTAGATCCATTAGCAATCCAAGATCCAACTCCTCCTCTTGGTCCCTACCTTAGCCCTATAAATACCCCATGGGATCATGAAACAAAGGCTTAATCCAATGGTTGACACCCAAGGCCTCTCTCCTCTCTTCTCTCTCTCCTCTCCTCCCTTAGGGTTTCGACCGGCGCACAAGAGAAGTAGGCTTCTCCTTCTCTTTTCTCTCTTCCTCCTTCATCATCTCTCGGCTGGGGCTAGCATAGATAAGGGAGAGACCTTCTCTTCCTTTTGTAGTGCTCGGCGATGAGAGGGAGGTGGTCGGCGACCGGTGGGAGGTGGCGCAAGGGGACCTTGCGGCGGCGCCGCAAGTCTAGAGTAGAAGGAGGTCTTGGCCAGCTTTAGGTGAGAAAGGAAGCTTCTCCTTCCTTTCTTCTTCTTCTTTATTGCCCTCTTGAGGACTTCTGTCGGGCGGCAGAGCTGAGGTGGCTGGTTTTGGCCGGCGGCGAAAGGGAGAGGAAGCAAAGGCTTGCGGCGGGTAAACCCTAGAAGCTAGGGTTTCTTGTTTTGGCTAGGTCAAGGAGAAGAGCTCTTTTGGAGCGCCTTGGTTATCTTGGTTCTCGGTAGCTCGTCACCCACACGACGTCCGGGAGGGAAGGGACATAAGGTAGAAGGCTACGAGGTAAAAGGAAATTATAACTCTCTTCCTTTGGTTCCCATTGTGCTTATTGTTTTGCTTCGTCATTTCATGTGAATTAGTTAATCATTTTGATTTTGTATCATAGCTAATAATTAATTAATTGGACCCCGACCATAAACACAAAAATCGGCGATCCACTCGTCGTCTCTTCCGCGGTCGTTTGGTTAGGAGAATTACAAGGCACGATCTTTGTGATTGGCCAAGTTGTAATTCGTACCGAACGATACGATGACGAGATGGTCATTGGGAGACGGATTTCCATTTGGATTAATTTTTAATCCGTAGACATGGAGAGATCTCTCAAGGACGACCAAGTATTCGCTAGGGAAACCCGCCGAACCATACCCAACAATTGATATCAGAGTTGAGGTTTCCGGTTTTGTGTGTTTAGGATTGGTTAATTTTTTGCATTATTCATACATTTTATTTTGCTGGATGATATGTGGATGTGTGTAGGCTAACATTGTGTTGCAGACACTAGATTCCAACGTATCATGGCCAAATATTTGATATATGTGATTGATTGTGCAATGTTTGTAAATTAATTAATCCTCGGGGTTGACTAGGCTAGATAGTATTTAATTTTTGTAATTAAATACGGCACATGTTTAGCCGAACTCATTATTTTACTTTCGATCTAGTTTTCATGTACACTCCTTCGTGTAGTATAGGATCGATAATGTAAATAATTAACTAGTCATTTCGGCTTGAAGATCCCTCAAGGTGGCTTGCGCATAAGGAAGGGAGGAGCGGATGAGGTGACGACATGTTAGGGGGCGCATTGGAGACCAAGGCCATGAAAAGTTGGAAAATCTAGGATTTTCTATTTTTTTCATTATGTTGGTTATGTGCATGTCGAGTGTGTGTGCTTGCTAAAATTCCTCAAACTAAATTACTAAGTTGGAGAGGGACCCTAAGGGTCCCGTGCCCTCCATTACAATCTGACATGTGATGCGAACAAGCCTATGCGTTGGCTCTGAGTGCCTTCCTCCATAACGGATAGACTTGTTCTGTGGATCACAAGGTCAGAAAAGATTATAGGGAATTATTGAAGAGCATGTGTACTTCCCCAACGGAAGGCACATAATCGTAAATAATTCTCTTAGTATCATGTAATGGTAAACACTTAGATATAAATATTAGTATCCTCCCCAATGGAGTCACTGCTAATAATTTGTAGGGCCGAAGTGAACTAACTATTAATCTTACTTGTCAAAAAGTTAGGTTGATAAGATAGTAAGATTGATGCGTAAAACCTTCTCTAACAAATATAGAGTTCGTATACGTCCACACTAACGTGACATTAGAATTCTCGGTGTTTGTTGTGTTGGTTGATTTCGAAAATTTATTATTTTGAGGAATCAATTTATTTTCGAATTCTAAAGTAGTGTATGTTGTGATTCTCAGGATTTTCAAAATGACCTTTAACCCACTATCGACCATACTTAAGGAGAACAAACTTACTGGACCCGATTACATTGATTGGAAAAGAAACCTAGACATTGTCCTTACTGCTGAAGAGTACAAATATGTCCTCTTTGAGAACTGTCCTGAAAGGCATAGCGAGAACTCTAGTGAAGAGCAGAGGGAGTGCTTTAAGAAGTGGGTCACGGTAGATGAGTTGGCGTGGTGCTACATTCTGGCATCTATGTTAAATGTATTGCAACATCAGCATCAGGCCATGCCCACTGCTTATGTAATGATGCTAACCTCAAGGAGCTCTTCGGGCACCAGGGTCGGGCCACTAGGCAGGTTGTGATAAAGAATCTGATGATGATTACTATGGTTGAAGGGACACTCATTAGGGATCATGTCCTGAAAATGATGGCTCACCTTAATGAGATTGAGATATTGGGAGCACAAATCGACGGGGAAACCCAGGTCGATATTATACTCCAATCTCTACCTAGGAGTTTTGAGCAGTTCTGGCTCAACTATAACATGAACAAGCATGAGTATACGTTGGGGGAACTGCTAGGAGAACTCCAGGCGGCAGAGGGCCTATTTCGTCATAGCTCGCAAGCCTTGGTTACTCAGAAGGTTTCTACTTCTGTGCCGAAAGGCAGAAAAAAGAAGAAACAAGGTGGGTTCAAGAAGGCGGCAGTGACAACATCACAGGGACCTCGGACTGGCGTGAAGAAGCCGAAAGGCAAGTACTTCACATGTAAGCAAACTGGACACTAGAAGGCGAACTGTCCTCATCATCAAGACAAAGGTATTTCTTCGTGCTTAGTCGTTGAAACATGTTTAGCGGTGCTATCTACCAGTACCTGATGCGTAGATACAGGAGCCACTGATCATGTCTGCAATACTCTTCAGGGGTTCCAAGAAACCCGACGGCTAGTTGATGGGGAGATCGTGGTCTACATGGGCAATGCTACGGAGGTGGCAGCAGTTGCAGTGGGAGATTTTTACTTATCGTTTGAGAGAAATAAAGTATTGGTTTTGAGAGATTGCTTAGATATACCCTCTTTTAGAAAGAATTTAATTTTAGTTTCTAAGTTAATAAAGGATGGATATTCTATTGCTTCTAATAACAGAGTTGTTATAAAAAGAAATAGAGAGATTATCTGTTCAGGTACTATGGTTGGCAATCTGTACACTCTGGAACCAAAGACTCCTACGATGCAAACAGAGGTCAATAGCTCTTCATCTAACCTAAATAAGAGAAAGGAGTCTTCTAAGATGAATCAGACGTATCTTTGGCACCTTAGTCTTGGTCATATTAACCTTAGTAGGATTCAGAGATTTATAGCTGATGGGCCCATAGGTTCATTGGTGGTTGAAGACTTCCCAACCTGTGAGTCTTGCTTGGAATGTAAGATGACCAAGAGGCCTTTCAAGGCTAAGGGGTAAGGGCCAAAGATGTGCTAGAACTGATTCATTCTGATTTGTGTGGTCCTATGTCAATCCAGGCCAGATGTGGCTTTGAATACTTCATCACTTTTATTGACGATTATTCAAGGTATGGATACATTTACCTGATGCGCCGCAAGTCTGAATGCTTTGATAAGTTCAAAGAGTTCAAGGTTGATGTGGAGAAGCGTCAAGGTAAAAGTATCAAGACATTGCGATCAGATCGTGGTGGAGAGTACCTCTTTGGAGAGTTTAGGACATACTTATCAGACGCTGGGATTCAGTCCCAGCTGACTGTACCCAGTACGCCCCAACAGAACGGAGTTGCAGAAAGAAGGAATATGACTCTTATGGAGATGGTTAGGTCAATGATGAGCTACTCTGATTTACCTAATTCATTATGGGGATATGCTCTGGATACGACTGCGTATATTCTGAACATGGTACCATCTAAGTCAGTCCCTTCTACTCCCATAGAATTGTGGACTGGGCGAAAGCCTAGTCTAGGACATATTCGGATTTGGGGTTGTCCAACACATGTGCTGAAGGGAGATACTGATAAGTTGGAATCTCGTACGGAAGTATGCTTATTTGTGGGCTATCCTAAGGGAACGAAAGATGGTCTGTTCTATAGTCCTGAGGATCAAAAGGTAATCGTTAGCACGAATGTCAGATTCTTAGAAGAAGACTATGTAATGAACCATAAGCCTAGGAGTAGACTAGTACTTGAAGAGTTAAGAGGGGACGTTCCGACCTTAGGACCAATTGTACAAGAGAACACACCACAAATCACTACACCGCGTGTCACAGAAGATACACAAGTGGTACCTCGTCGCAGTGGGAGGGTTGTTAGATAGACTGAAAGATTCATATTTTTGGAAGAGTCTTCGGACTTGGTCTCTGGTAAACATGAACCAGATCCCTGGACCTATGACGAGGCTCTCCAAGATAAGAATGCAGATTCTTGGCAAAGGGTAATGAACTCTGAAATAGAATCTATGGATTCTAATCATGTTTGGGAGCTAATAGAATCACCCGATGGTGTAAAAGCCATTGGATGCAAGTGGATCTACAAGGGAAAGAGAGGATTAGACGGGAAGGTTGAGACCTTCAAAGCTAGGCTTGTTGCGAAAGAGTACACTCAGAAAGATGGTATCGATTATGAGGATACCTTTTCGCCGGTAGTCATGCTTAAGTCTATCCGGATTCTCTTATCTATTGCAACTCATATGGACTATGAGGTATGGCAGATGGACGTCAAGACGGCTTTCCCTAACGGAAGTCTTGAGGAGACCATCTACATGAAGCAACCAGAAGGGCTCATTGAAAAGGGCAAAGAGCATCTAGTATGCAAGCTTAATCGATCCATTTATGGATTCAAGCAAGCTTCGCGATCTTAGAACATCCACTTTGATGAGGTAATCCAGTCGTACGAATTTATTCAAAGCCCGGATGAATCATGTGTATATAAGAGGTGTGACGGAAATATAGTGGTGTTTCTTATACTTTACGTAGATGATATTTTGTTAATTGGCAACAATGTCAAAATGTTATCAGACGTAAGGGTTTAGTTGTCAAAATAGTTTGATATGAAGGACTTGGGAGAAGCGGGACACATCCTTGGGATCAAGGTCATAAGGGATCGCCAGAAAAAGATGTTGTGCTTATCCCAAGCTTCATATATTGACATTGTCCTGGCTTGTTTTAGCATGGAAAACTCCAAGAAGGGTTTTCTACCTTTCAGGCATGGAGTTCCTCTATCCAAGGAGATGTGTTCGAAAACATCAAAGGAGATAGAGGAAATGGAGGTGGTTCATTATGCATCGGCAGTAGGAAGCCTCATATATGCTATGTTGTACACGAGACCAGATATCTATTTTGCCATGGGCATGGTCAGCAAATATCAGAGTAACCCTGGACAGGGACATTGGACTGCGGTAAAGCATATATTAAAATACCTGAGACGGACTAGGGATTATATGCTAGTTTACCGGGCAGACCAATTAGTCCCTGTGGGTTATACGGATTCAGATTTTCAGTCAAACAGGGACAAGAGTAAGTCTACCTCGGGGTTTGTGTTTACTTTAGGAGGTGGAGCCATTGTTTGGAGGAGTGTCAAGCAGAAATGTGTGGCGGACTCCACCATGGAAGCTGAGTATGTGGCAGCCTCAAAGGCAGTCAAGGAAGCTGTATGGCTCAGGAACTTCATAATGGACTTGGATGTGATTCCTGGTTTGCCTAGATCTATCACAATCTTTTGTGATAACAGTGGTGCAGTTACAAACTCGAAGGAACCATGAGCCCATAAAGCGAGTAAACACATAGAGCACCAGTACCACCTGATACGAGAAATCGTAAAGCGAGGAGAAGTGGTTGTCGCCAAGATTGCATCAGAGGACAACCTGGCGGATCCTTTCACTAAGGCCCTTCCGGTAAGAGCTTTTGATCGGCATGTGGAGGATATGGGAGTCAGATGTATGGTAGTGAGAGAACAGCAGAGTCTTTGAGTATAAGTGGAAGATTGTTAGATGTGTATACTGAAAGACTTGCTTCTTTTATATATGATCATCTTTATTTTGAAACGAGAATCATGACAACACTAGATGCTTGTTTATAATAGTACATGCATAAAAGTCCTCTACTTTGGATTGTAGATAACATGGTGTGTGGTAACACACGGAAGATCATGTTATCAGTCACTTGCTTAGTATAAGTAGAGGCTCACAACCGAAATGGAATTGGACAAACCATCGGGATGGTTGTAGTGTAATTAGGTGTGATTGGTCTTGACCATAGAATTACACTAGTGTGCTTTTGAGTACATTAAGCAGGACCAAAACCAGAGATCATCCAATTTGTACTGACTTAATAATTGGATTGGATCTCAGATTTTATTATGGAGTACGATCCCTAAATCCCGATATAATAACGGGCACATATGATTAATTATTATTTCTTTGATTTACCAATGGGCAAGATCTATTCTGTTAGATCGATAGACCCGGTAAGTTGGGAAATAATATTAATTATATGGTGTACCTTTGATTATTGATGGAATCCGTGTCCTGGTGAGTCGGGATGATGATGCCCCCTTGATGAGCTCAAAAGGTTCATCATGTTAAACCCTGCAGGTGGATTTGATCCAACATGAAGATAAGGTTGAGTGGTACTAATCAAGGATCCAGAAGTTAATTAATTTAAATTGTCAGTAATTTAAATTAATTGGCGGGCATTCGATATCTTAAGCACAAGGGGATGGATCACTCATAATAAGTAGAACTCATATGAAAATATGGGGGTTGGTGAGGAAGTTCAATTAAGATCCTTTAGTGGAATGGATCTTAATTAATGGATTGGTTTTAGATCCATTAGCAGGCCAAGATCCAACTCCTCCTCTTGGTCCCTACCTTAGCCCTATAAATACCCCATGGGATCATGAAACCAAGGCTTAATCCAATAGTTGACACCCAAGGCCTCTCTCGTCTCTTCTCTCTCTCCTCTCCTCCCTTAGGGTTTCGGCCGGCGCACAAGAGAAGGAGGTTTCTCCTTCTCTTTTCTCTCTTCCTCCTTCATCATCTCTCGGCTGGGGCTAGCATAGATAAGGGAGAGACCTTCTCTTCCTTTTGTAGTGCTTGGCGGTGAGAGGGAGGTGGCCGGCGGCCTGTGGGAGGTGGCGCAAGGGGACCTTGCAGCGGCGCCGCAAGTCTAGAGTAGAAGGAGGTCTCGGCCAGCTTTGGGTGAGAAAGCAAGCTTCTCCTTCCTTTCTTCTTCATTGCCCTCTCGAGGACTGCTATCGGTCGGCGGAGCTGTGGTGGCTGGTTTTCGCCAGCGGCGAAAGGGAGAGGAAGCAAAGGCTTGCGGCGGGTAAACCCTAGAAGCTAGGGTTTCTTGTTTCAGCTAGGTCAAGGAGAAGAGCTCTTTTGGAGCGCCTTGGTGATCTCGGTTCTCAGTAGCTCGTCTCCCACACGACGTCCGGGAGGGAAGGGACATAAGGTAGAAGGCTACGAGGTAAAAGGAAGGTATAACTCTCTTCCTTTGGTTCCCATTGTGCTTATTGTTTTGCTTCGTCATTTTATGTGAATTAGTTAATTATTTTGATTTTGTATCATAGCTAATAATTAATTAATTAAACCCTGACCATAAACACAAAAACCGGCGATCCACTCATCGTCTGTTCCGTGGTCGTTCGGTTAGGAGAATTACAAGGCACTATCTTTGTGATTGGCCAAGTTGTAATTCGTACCGAATGATACGATGAAGGGATGGTCGTTGGGAGACGGGTCTCCATTTGGATTAATTTTTAATCCGTAGACATGGAGAGGTCTTCATGGACGACCAAGTATTCGCTAGGGAAACCCACCGAGCCATATCCAACAATTGGTATCAAAGTTGAGGTTTCCGATTTTGTGTATTTAGGATTGGTTAATTTTTTACATTATTCATACATTTTATTTTGCTGGATGATATGTGGATATGCGTAGGCTAACTTTGTGTTGCAGACACTAGATTCCAACTTATCTTGGCCAAATATTTGATATGTGTGATTGATTGTGCAATGTTTGTAAATTAATTAATCCTCGGGGTTGACGAGGCTAGGTAGTATTTAATTTTTGTAATTAAATACGGCACATGTTTAGCCGAGCTCATTATTTTACTTTCGATCTAGTTTTCATGTACACTCCTTCGTGGAGTATAGGATCGATGATGTAAATAATTAGCTAGTCATTTCGGCTCGCAGATCCCTCAAGGTGGCTTGCGCATAAGGAAGGGAGGAGCGGATGAGGTGACGACACGATAGGAGGCGCATTGGAGACCAAGGCCATGAAAAGTTGGAAAATCTAGGATTTTCTATTTTCATTATGTTGGTTATGTGCATGTCATGTGTGTGTGCTTGTTAAAATTCCTCAAACTAAATTACTAAGTGGGAGAGGGACCCTAAGGGTCCCATGACCTCCATTACAATCTGACATGTCATGCGAACAAGACCGCGCGTTGGCTCTGAGTGCCTTCCTCCATAACGGAAAGGCTTGTTCTGCGGATCACAAGGTCAGAAAAGATTATAGGGAATTATTGAAGAGCGTGTGTACTTCCCCAACGGAAGGCACCTAATCGTAAATAATTCTCTTAGTGCCATGTAATGGTAAACACTTAGATACAAATATTAGTATCCTCCCCAACGGAGTTCACTGCTAATAATTTGTAGGGCCGAAGTGAACCAACTATTAATCTTACTTGTCAAAAAGTTAGGTTGACAAGATAGTAAGATTGATGGATAAAACCTTCTCTAACGAATGTAGAGTTCGTATACGTCCACACTAACGTGGTATGCGAATTCTCGGTGTTTGAGGTGTTGGTTGATTTCAAAAATTTATTGTTTTGAGGAATCAATTTATTTTTGAATTCTAAAGTAGTGTATGTTGTGATTCTCAGGATTTTCAAAATGACCTTTAACCCACTATCGACCATACTTAAGGAGAACAAATTTACTAGACCCAATTACATAGACTGGAAAAGAAACCTAGACATTGTTTTTACTGCTGAAGAGTACAAATATGTGCTCTTTGAGGACTGTCCTGAAAGGCCTAGCGAGAACTCTAGTGTAGAGTAGAGGGAGTGGTTTAAGAAGTGGGTCAAGGCGGATGAGATAACGCGGTGCTACATTCTGACATCTATGTCAAATGTATTGCAACATCAGCATCAGGCCATGCCCACTGCTTATGCAATGATGCTAAACCTCAAGGAGCTCTTCAGGCACCAGGGTCGGGCCGCTAGGCAGGTTGCGATGACGAATCTGATGACGATTACTATGGTTGAAGGGACACACGTTAGGGATCATGTCTTGAAAATGATGGCTCACCTTAATGAGATTGAGATATTGGGAGCACAAATCGACGGGGAAACCCAGGTCGATATTATACTCCAATCTCTGCCTAGGAGTTTTGAGCAGTTCCGACTCAACTATAACATGAACAAGCATGAGTATAAGTTGGGGGAACTTCTAGGAGAACTCCAGGCGGCAGAGGGTCTATTTCGTCAGAGCTCGCAAGCCTTGGTTACTCAGAAGGTTTCTACTTCTGTGCCGAAAGGCAGAAAGAAGAAGAAACAAGGTGGGTTCAAGAAGGCGGCAGCGACAGCATCGCAAGGACCTTGGACTGGCGTGAAGAAGTCGAAAGACAAGTGCTTCATATGTAAGCAAACTGGCCACTGGAAGGCGAACTATCCCCGTCGTCAAGACAAAGGTATTTCTTTGTGCTTAATCGTTGAAACATGTTTAGCGGTGCTATCTACCAGTACCTGGTGCGTAGATACAAGAGCCACTGATCATGTCTGCAATACTCTGCAAGGACGACTAGTTGATGGAGAAATCGTGGTCTACATGAGCAATGCTACGGAGGTGGCAGCAGTTGCAGTGGGAGATTTTTACTTATCGTTTGAGAGAAATAAAGTATTGGTTTTGAGAGATTGCTTATATGTACCCTCTTTTAGAAAGAATTTAATTTCAATTTCTAAGTTAATAAAGGATGGATATTCTATTACTTCTAATAACAGAGTTGCTCGGACAACCTTCCTTCCCGGCCCTTGGGAATTCTTGAGGGCGACGCGCCCGGGAGGGGCAAAGGAAGGTCTCTCTCGGGAACACCTCGGGAGGGTAGGCCCCTCGAGCGAAGATGATAACGGCGCAGACCTTTTCCAAGGATATTCCATGATCACCGGAGGGGGGGGGGGGGGGGGGGACGTGGCTAAAAGTATGGGGAAGGCAGCATCCGATGAGGGGGTACATCTAACCCATGGACATTGGTATAAAAGGTAGTCCAACCCCTTCGGTAAGGGGGTTACGCTCTCTCAACTCTGCACCTCACCTTTCTTTCTGTAATCTTTCCTTCCCACCAATACTGACTTGAGCATCGGAGTGGACTCCGCCGGACCCCTGCCGGCATGTCCCCTAACGCTTGTGTTAACTTTGCAGACCTCAAGTTCCTCCTCATCTCAGCCACCATCCCAAGGGCTAATCTCCGGTGCCTGGCCATCGCTGACGACTCTTTCTAGAACAAATTTGGCACCGTCTGTGGGAATCTAACAAAGCACCTGAAGGAGCGCCGATGGCAGGATCGGAGGGACAACCCCTTACCCTCACAAGAGAGGAACTTGACCGTCTAGTGGCTAGCGTCGTTAAGGAAGCTCTGGAGCAGCACCAAGTCGAACAAGAGGCCCCGCAACCTAGGGGTCTAGCGAGGGAAGAGATTCCCAGAATTTCTGCCTCACGTTCCCGAAGATCCGTCACCCCGGTGGGGCGACATGATGGAGCACCCCAGGGCCCTCAAAGAGAATCCCCTGGAGACGAGGAGAAGGTCCACTTGGTGGCCTCCAGTGCTCAAAGACACGACGAGGGGCCGGGGAAGAGGGAGGTACCCAAGACCTTTCAGAAGGCTCCCTCTACCCCTTTCTCGTCTGAGATTGTCGAGGACCCCAGCCGAAACTGTTCCGTGGGCCTGGGATCCCTGAGTATGATGGGAAGACAGATCCGGAGGATCACATCTGTAAATTTGAGAATGTGGCACTCCTGCACCAGTATACTGACGGGGTGAAGTGTTGGGTGTTCCTAAACACTTTGTCTAGAGCAGCTCAGCGGTGGTTCCAGAGGTTGCCACAGGGTTCCATCAACTCCTTCGCAGAGTTCAAGACAGCCTTTCTCCATCATTTCTTGAGCAGCCGTCGCTACCAGAAGACAGCGCTTAACCTGTTCGCCTTGAAGAAGAAGCCTAAGGAGCCGCTCAAGGAATACATATAGAGGTTCAACCGGGTAGCGCAGGACGTACCCAGCGCGACCTCAGAGATACTTGTCAGCGCCTGCACCCAAGGGCTCGCTGAAGGGGATTTCTTCCGATCCTTGGTGAGGAAACCTCCGGCCAGCTTTGACGATTAGCTAGGACTCTCCGTTAAGCATGTCATTGTGGAGGAGGTGTAGTACGCCCAGCGCAAGGATCCAGTCGAAGCCCCTCCTCCGACAGCCCCCCAGTTAGATAGAAAGGAGCCCCCGGCTCCGGCGCGGGGAAAAGACCTTCCACCCGGAAGGGATCAATGGACGAGCAGGCATCGGCTGGTGGAGACGGTAGACACCGAGCAGCCAGAGTCACTGCCAAAATACTGCAATTATCATGGCAGTTCGATGCACTCCACAGAGGAGTGTCATGCTTTGAAGAAGAAGTTCGCTGAGGAATTAGAGATCAAACCTCAGAGAAAATGGAACAAGTTGGGGTACCTCCCAAGGTCGCCAAGGCAAAGTTTTTCCCCTCGACGACTGCCCGCAAGGGAGAATGAGGCCCGACCTCGGTCCCGATCACGCTCAAGAGGTAGGAGTCAGGGGCCCACACCCCGAAGATCCCCCTCCGCAGAGAGACTGTTGGGACCGGGTGCATGTTGACATGGATGCGGGTTCGTAATTTTAAAATTAATTACGTGCAGCGGAAGGTTTAGCATAAATAATTTCACAAATTATTTAACCACACATCTAAGCATGCAACCTTATATTGTGTAGGCATGATCATACATTTAAAATTTTGCAGAAAGTAAACTAATTTACTTAGTACCTCGCGTAACTCGAAGGAAGGGACGAGATCCAACCGTAAGCGTCCCTTGGAAGCTCCGCCTCTATTCGCGTCCACGCCGAGTTTTCTTTGGGATGACTTCGCAAAGCCACGAGTTTCGTGCCGACAAGAACTACTAGATTCTCCAAAGGCATGACAAGAATACCAAGAGAGAGATGGAAAGACTAACCACCAAACGAAGAACGGAATCAAGATTCCGGGAGGAAGGAAAGAGTTGCGCCCGCTTCTTCTTCTTCTTCGGCAGCTGCTTGGTGGATGAAGCTCACGATAACAAAGGGGTCCTCCTTTTAGGGCCGGCGGCACTAGAGGAGGGAGAGGGAGAGAAGGAGAGAGAGAGGGGGCTTATTTCTAGATCACTTAGATTAATTTCCAAGCCTTGCCTTGGTTCCTTTATATAGTAGCCTCTCAATCGCCAAGTCTCCTTTTTATGGAATAAATTTACATAAGAAATTTATCATATAAATTTTTCTATGAATTATTCCATCATGCCAAGTTTTTATCATAATTTAATTTATAATAAAAACAATCATGTCTCCCTTTTTATTATGGAATAAATTTTCACAAGAAATTTATTATATAAATTTTTCTTATCATGGAAAAATCAATTCATAATTGATTTTATAAAATAAAATAAACTATTCAAAGTTTATTTTAATTTCCATGAAAATAATAAACCAAACTTCGGTTTATAAAAATTTATATATATTATCCATGATTTTATAAAACAAACCACGCTCGGTTTATTTTATAATTTGAACCAAACAATTTGGTTCTCCCCTTTTAATGTGGCCGGCCAAACAAAGAGGGTGGGGACCTTCTTTGGCCGCCAAACCCAAGCCTATACCATACGAATTAAACTCATTTAATTCGTCCAATAAGTCTTCAAAAGACTTAGCCATTTTATGCTTCCGATGCGTCTCTGAAAAATTCAGATTCGACTTATCTCTCTTGATCGGAAAATCTAATTTTCAACTCGTTTTAAATCCCTCGGATTACTCGTAGTGCGTGTGACTAAATAGGCTTTCGATTTATGTTGGTCGTCTATAATTAACCAATTATAAAACGATCATGAGTGGCACCTAGTAGTACATCATGATCCCCAATTAATCGAAAGATCAACGGTTGATCTCAGAAATAATTCTGAACCCCTTCAGCAGCTCTAATGAATCGTGCCTCATTCCCTTCACCATCTTATACCCACTTGGTTCAGGACACGGTCTATGTGTGTCAGTCCCCACTAGGCTGACTACGTCACACCTAGCCCAAGCAATGTCTTTCTCGTCTAACGGATTCTAATTACTCTCATGTATCTGAGAGATTCATACTCTGAACATGTGATGCTCTGGCCAGAGGCTTCGAGTAATAATCCGACGATAGGCCTTGGGTATACATCTCCTCGCAAGGAGTGGTGAATCCTTTGTAGGTTGTTCAAACATCTTCGGGCACATCGGCTTATACCCAATCATCCTGGGTCCACACCTCCTTGGAGATGCTTGCTTAAGATGTCAAAGTATAAGTCTTCATGACCAAGATGACTTGAACACCGCAAGTCAAAGGAACATCGCACTTAAGCTGCAGTAAGAACTTCATTGACATATCTATATGTAGATTACCATATGAAGTTTTACAGCCAGTCACTCCAATGAACTAGTTCCCTTAACTAGCATTCATGTTTATCTCCGGACATCCCAATGTCTCCAGCCAGTGAGAATCAGCTGATTAGAGAATAACCCATGCTAGTCTCAACAGAATTGATAGTGTTCATATTTATCAATTCATTGACTAGGGACAATTTCAATACTTCACAATTGCACATGTAGAGATAATCACTAGTTGTGAATTCATCACAAATTCTCTCATGCTGTGAATTGTATTGCGGGCATTCAGTAAATGAGTTTAAGATCTCAATCAAATACACA
This sequence comes from Boesenbergia rotunda, assembly GCA_024364735.1. Taxonomy (NCBI): domain Eukaryota; kingdom Viridiplantae; phylum Streptophyta; class Magnoliopsida; order Zingiberales; family Zingiberaceae; genus Boesenbergia; species Boesenbergia rotunda. The sequence goes on from JAGFNQ010001727.1 coordinate 32,464, forward strand.
AACATGTATACTCAAATAGTGAATATTCATTTATTAAAATAAATGATTACAATCATAAGGCGATTGCCTTAGGACACTTCTCTCACATTACTAACAGAGACACCCTCAAAAGGGAAAAGCCCCTATGAGAGGCCCTCCTTCGGGCCATGTAGGGGTTATCTCCGGAGGACCCACTGGAGGGGATTCCAACCATGCCAGGAAGTCTTACACCCGGCGGTTGGAAAACTACTCCATTGGGACAAGCCGAAGCCAGGCGCCAGGCCCTATAATCTCGTTCGGGCCATCCGACTTTGAAGAAGTGGAAGCTCCCCATGAGGACGCAATCATGATTGCGACCCGTATTGCCAATTATGAGGTGAAGCGCATCTTCGTAGACACGGGGAGTTCCGTGAACATTCTGTACAAGGTGGCTTGGGAGCAAATGCAAATAGACGAGAACGACTTACTCCCTGTCTCGACCCCCCCCCCCCTGTTTGGCTTCACGGGGTATCAAGTGCAGCCATTGGGGCAAATCATCTTGTCATTCTCGTTGGGCAGCGATAGGCTCGAGAGGACTCGGAGGACTCCTTTCTTAGTCGTGGATGCGCCTTCCTCCTATAATGTCATCCTGGGCCGACCAGCGCTCAGCACTTTTCAGGCGGTGGTCTCTGTGTACGACCAAAAGATCAAGTTCCCGATGGGCGATCGGGTGGTGGAAGTCCGAGGGGATCAGCTAGTGTCTCGGCGGTGCTACAGTGCAGAGGTCGATCCGGTCAGAATCTCGGAAGAACCCACGAGGCCTGGAGGAGTAGCTGTCGAAGAAAAGACGAATAACTCAAGGGGTCTTGGTCCGACCAAGGTCTTAGATCCTACTTGGCAGGGTAAGATTTACAATTTATTTAAACATCTGTCTGTATCTCTTTGTCCTCTCGTAGCGATATCAAGTAATAAAAGGAGTTGCTTCTTTCAAAATGGTTGTGCGCTACTAAGGAATTCAAAAACCCTAATACCCTGTGGTCCAGTCGACGCCCGAGGTACTTAGGCTTGGTTTGAGACCTACGCGCCCGGCCAAGTAATCTAAAACCCTAATACCCTGCGGTCCAGTCAACACCCGGGGTACTTAGGCTTGGTTTGGGACCTATGCGCTCGACCAAGTAATCTAAAACCCTAATACCCTGAGGTCCAGCCGACTCCCGGGGTACTTAGGCTTGGATTGGGACCTACGCGCTCGGCCAAGTAATCTAAAACCCTAATACCCTGCGGTCCAGCTGACACCCGGGGTACTTAGGCTTGGTTTGGGACCTACGCGCCCGACCAAGTAATCTAAAACCCTAATACCCTGCGGTACAGCCGACACCCGTGGTACTTAGGCTTGGTTTGGGACTTACGCGCCCGACCAAGTAATCTAAAACCCTAATACCCTGCGGTCCAGCCGATGCCCAGGGTATTTAGGTTTGGTTTGGGACCTACGCGCCCGGCCAAGTAATCTAAAACCCTAACACCCTGCGGTCCAGCCGACGCCCGAGGTACTTAGGCTTTGTTTGGGACCTACTCACCCGACCAAATAATCTAAACCCCTAATACCCTACGGACCAGCCGACGCCCGGGGTACATAGGCTTGGTTTGGGACTTACGTGCCCGTCCAAGTAATCTTAAACCCTAATACCATGAGGTCCAGCCGACGCCCGGGGTACTTAGGCTTGGTTTGGGACCTACGCGCCCGACCAAAAAAATCTAAAACCCTAATACCCTGCGGTCCAGCTGACGCCCGGGGTACTTAGGCTTTGTTTGGGACCTACGCAACCGGCCAAGTAATCTATAACCCTAATGCGATCCAGCCGACGCACAGGGTACTTAGTGTAGGATCGGTGCCGTCGATAGAGGGGGCTGAATATCAACCGTAAAATCTTCTCGCGAAAATTCATCTTTACTTTCGAACTACATTCTAGACTCAGAGCGTTAGTGGCACAGCAGAAAATAGAAAAATCAAGAACAAAACAAACGACAGATTGCACGTGGGATTTACTTGGTTCCCAACCCCCCAGGGTCAGTACATCCAAGGCCTAAACACGGGAACGCCCGTCCACTATTGGTCTCCTTTCCGGACTTTCCGGAGGCAGAGAAACCCATCTTACAGTGCAATAATTACAATTAAAAATATAGGAAATTCAGTGCAGAATAATAAAAGAAAACCAAAATAAAATGGTCGAAGACTCGGCCGATCTGGACCTACGAAGTGCCGCGCACTTTCTCCTGGAGCCTCTCGGTCGTAGAGCCTCATCTTTAGCACTTTGTCGTCAGTCAGAAAGCTCAGAATAGATCTTGGAAGTTGTGTTTGAGTTGAGGGGTCGAAGCCCCTTTTATAGCCTTGTCTCGGGCGCCCGTGATGCTATGGGGCGCCTCACAAACCATGGTCAAAGCTCATCCTCGCGCTGAACTCACAAAGCTGATAAACTTGCCTTATTGGGCGCCTATATTGATGGAGGCGCCTGATTCATTCAAGCGCCTGAGTTAATAGGGCGCCTAGCTTCATCTAGGCGCCCGTATCAATGGGGGCGCCCGGGAAGCTGTTTTTCAGCCTCTTTATGTTTGTTTGCTTGCTTTCTCTTCAGTTTTAGGTACCTGCAAGATACAAAAACATAAGACAAACAAGTAGATAATCTTAACCTTAAGGACTTGGTTCCGACTTCGGATTTCCATGAAACCCTAGGTCGAATCGACGCAAGTTCCCACCCCCGGGAACGCGCCTTTCACCTACTCATTTTAGGAGACGGTTGCCACCCAGTCCATTCGGGTGGACTTTTGCTTAGCCTCCGATACTCTTGGATCTCGAGACGTCCGAACCCTGACCCGTCTCTACTTCTGTCCTTAGTCATCACTCAGCTAAGTTGCTCAATCCCTCGGACCAAGACTTCGTGCCCAAACCCTAGGTCCAGGACTTCGGTGCCCAACCCTCGGTCAGGTCTTCGTGCCTAATTCCTCGAACCAGGTCTTCGGTGCCCAACCCTCAGCCAGGACTTCTTGCCCAGTTCTCGACCAGGACATAGTGCCCAACTTTCGGTCAGGTCTTCGGTGCCCAGCCCTTTGCCAGGACTTAGTGCCCAATCCATGACCAAGACTTATTACCTAGGTTTACTAGGACTTTCTTTCACTTTGGTACTCCTCTATTGCTCACCCTTCCCTTGTTCAATATATCACTGACTTAAGCATATTGTCAAACATTGAAACATTCAGAGGAGGACATCACTGATTCAACTTGCACCAACAATCTCTCCCTTTTTTATGTTTGACAATATCTTAAGTTAGATTGGATGAAAGGGCTAAACCTTGGTATAAAAGAAAAAAAAAATTTGAAACCCCATTCTTGATCTTTTGGGGAAAACTTCTAACTTCTGCTCACTCTCCCCCCTTTTTGAAAAAACATTTTGATTTTTTGATCCTTTGGTAAGAGAGAAAAAAAATTCTAACTTAAGGTGCATCTCTCCCCCATTGTCATACTTCAAAAAAACCAAAAATACTTGCACCAACAATGGAAACATTTAGTTCTTTTTGAAAATACTCAGTATAAATTTTTGAAAGCATAGCATAAGACTAAGCACTTAAATTGCACCCAAAAAGATTTTCACTTTGAAAAATATTGTGCACTTTACAAAAATATTAGTATTTTGAAAGAGATTTTGTACTTTTTGAGAAAATACTAGTATATTTAAGAGATGTCCGGCACTTTTCGAAAAATGCAATACTTTTGGAAAATGTATAACTTTTGAAAAAAAAATACTATAATCTTTGAAAAATGCAAGTACTTTTGAGAAATATTATAATCTTTTTGAAAAATATACGTACTTGAAAAATATTAGGCATTTTCGAAATGTATAAGTATAATTTTTTGAAAAATATTAGCAATTTTTGAAACGTATAAGAAAGTATAAGTACTTTTTAAAAAATATTAGCATTTTTGAAAACATAATACTTTACTTGACTTGGTATCTTTTCTAGTCTGACACAATCCTAGGAAACCTTGTTAACTACAAGGATATTTTCCCAAGTGTCCTGGAAAATTCTCCAAATTCATGTAAGTACTATTTCCAAAAAGAATTTTAATAAGCCAAAATGATAGTACTTTGAAAATGTATGCAAGTACATTTTGAAAAATGTATGAACTTTTGAAGAAACAATATTTTACTTGACTTGGTTTATCTTCCAGTCTGACACAATCCTGGGAAGCCTTGTTAACTACAAGGACATCTTCCTAAGTGTCCTGGAAATTTTTTCAAACTCAAGAAAAATATTATTTCAAATTAATTTTATTCAAAAAAATTTTGAAAATAATAATATAAAAAAATGATAGTATTTGAAAGGAAATTACTTATGTTTTCAGAAGGATTTAAAAATACCGTGCATGAAAACATATCACCTTGAAATATTCAATAATTCATTTAATTTGACCTCCCCCTAAACTTGACCCAGTACTAGGAAGCTTGTTGACCATAAGTACTCTTCCTCTGAGTCCTTAGGGTTTGGTTTAGACCAAAAGAATTATCTAATAATTCCAAAAAGTAATTGTCAAAGATAATATTTGTTAGAAATAATTTCTTTTTGATTTAGACTCTCTCTAAATTTTACACATCCTCGGAATCCTTGTAGATCATTAAGTAGACCTCCTCTGTGTCTTTAGGGTTTATCGAAATCAAAAAGAACAACTTTGAATGATAGTATGGTAATTTTTAAGAAGATACATTTTTAGAAAAATTCAACTTGGAATGAGAATAACTTTTTAAAGCATAACCTCCCATTTTTTTCGAAAACACAAGTGATAGTAATTTAACGCACAGTTTTCGAAAAATATTATAGTGATGTTTAAAGTATAGTTTTCGGAAAACATCTCAACAGAATAAAAACACTCCCCCTATACCTGACACCGTTTGACTCTATCTAAGTGCCTTAAGGAACTTTAGTGTTGTCCTAGGAGGCTTGTGTCTAATTGTGTGAGTCAAACAATTTTTCAAGGAGATATAATTTTTGAAGACATATAATATATTAGCAATCAGACAAGCATGAAATCCATAAAAACATTCTTATGTTAAAGCACTATTTTGAAAATATATTTTTTGAAAAATATTCTTCAAGTTATTAGTCCTTAACATCTCACCCATTTTAGATGTCTCAATACAGCAAGCATGGTTGCCTTATAGATGTATTGTGAGATGCTTGAATTATTTTTCTTAATTCATTGTTAAATCTAAGATTTAATTAAAACTTGTGTTAGATTCAAATTTATCAAATAGTAAAGTGAATTTGATTTTCGGTAATCGGCTTCCAGGTCTTGGCGAGGCACAAGGCCTTCTTTGGTCGTAGCCTTATTGGATCATCAACCCTTTCCTTGACAAAGCCTTTTATCAAAAATTCATTTTCAAATTACTTCTTGAAAAATTTTGGTCTAACTAGCTTAGGTCTTCGATCGGTAGCTTCGGCTAGTTCCACCAGACTAAACAGACCAAGTAGGACATACTTGACCTTATTAGAAGGGCTTTCCTAACGTACTATCATCTCACCTCTACCTAATACTAGGTTATTCAAGTTTCAATTATTCTTTATCTTATAGCCGTTCTATATCATGCATAAAATTAAACATGAATGACATGACATAAATTTTAAAGAAATAGCATATGCAAGTTCATGGCATTAATGCATGATTCACACAAGTCAAAATATTTAATTAAGTTTCTAAAGATGTATCAAATTCTCGATTTGATACATGTCATGTGAACCCGCGAATATGTCAACCCACTTTGACATATTTAATTTTATTAAATTAATTGTTCCGGTTTCAGTAAGATTTTATTTAATTCGAGTTTAAGTTACGTAAGAATTAATTGGATCTGAATTCAGAATTAATTAAGGTTGAATTTGAATTAATTAAAGATTAATTGAATTAATTAATTTGAATTTGAATTAATTAAAGATTAATTGAATTAATTTGAGTTTGAATTAATTAAATATTAATTGAATTAATTTGAGTTAATTTGAGTTTGAATTAATTAAAGATTAATTGAATTAATTTGAATTAATTAAAGATTAATTGAATTAATTAAGAATTAATTTGAATTTGAATTAATTAAAGATTAATTGAATTAATTAAGAATTAATTTGAATTTGAATTAATTAATGATTAATTGAATTAATTAAAGATTAATTGAATTAATTTGGAATTAATTTGAGTTTGAATTAATTAAGAATTAATTAAAACATGAATAATTATGGTTGAAATGATTAATTAATAGTTGTGGGTTTAAGTTCATAATTTTCATTATTTCGAAAATTTTTGACTCATTCACTATTTCTTCTCTATTTATTTTTACAAGTCTTTCTAACAATTCCGATTTGTCTGAATCTTTATAAATTTTATTAACTATAGCCTTAATTTCAATTTCCTCCACATCCTCATCATCAAGATTATCTCCTTTTATATCTTCATAATAGGTGGAGTAATATGGGCCACTAGTTAATATTTCAAGATTATTCAAGGGAATAATTAAATTGTTATCTAAGGAGACTTTATTTCTATTATCTTCAAAATTATCCTCATTATCCTCAGAAATATTTTTAGAAAAATCATCTTTATCCTCAGAAATATTTTCAATATTTTCCTTAAGATTTTCAGAAATAATCTCATCGTTATCCCTAAGATTTTCAAATTTGAATTCAGAATTATCCTTAAGATTTTCAAATTTGAATTCAAAATTTACAAAATTAATTCCAAAATTTACAGAATTAAAATTATGATTAATTTCATAATTAATTTTAGAGATTAACGAATTAACATTAAGGATTACAAAATTAATTTCTAATATTTAAATATTATCTACTTTTTCTAACTGGTCATGCAAGATATTTATTTGATTATGTAATAATTCTAATTTATCAGAAAAATTAACTAAATTTTTTACATAGGATAGTGCAGGAATTTTAAAAATTTTCAGAACGTAAATTCTACGTACCTTTGCCGGACACTTATTTTTGTAGTGTCCATATTTTTCGCACTTGAAACACTTAATGTGGTCCTTGTTCCTTCGGACTTCTGGTGTTGGTACGTCTTTTGTCGCCGGTGAAGAACGAGTCTTACGAGTAGGGCACTGATTTTTATAGTGCCCTCTCTCCCTGCACGTGAAGCATATAATATGAAATTTAAAAACAAACATTAAAAAAATTATACCAGATTCACCCCTGGGCTCCCCCTCAACTCCTGGCGTCTTTGCTTCGTCGACGGTTAGTCCGATAAAGAGTGGTCTGGCTCTGATACCAATTGAAGGATCGGTGTCGTCGATAGAGGGGGGGTGAATATCGACCGTAAAATCTTCTCGCAGAAATTCGTCTTTACTTTCGAACTACGTCCTAGACTCAGAGCATTAGTAGCACAGCAGAAAATAGAAAAATAAAGAACAAAACAAATGACAGATTGCACGTGGGATTTACTTGGTTCCCAACCCCCCAGGGTCAATACATCCAAGGCCTAAGCACGGGAACGCCCGTCCATTATTAGTCTCCTTTTCAGACTTTCCGGAGGCGGAGAAACCTGTCTTACAATGCAATAATTACAATTAAAAATATAGGAAATTTAGTGCAGAATAATAAAAGCAAACCAAAATAAAATGGTCGAAGACTCGGCCGATCTAGACCTCCGAAGTGTCGCGCACTTTCTCCTGGAGCCTCCCGGTCATAGAGCCTTGTCTTTAGCACTTTGTCGTCAGTCAGAAAGCTCAGAATGGATCTTGGAAGTTGTGTTTGAGTTGAGGGGTCGAAGCCCCTTTTATAGCCTTGTCTCAGGCGCCCGTGATGCTATGGGGCGCCTCATAAACCATGGTCAAAGCTCATCCTCGTGCTGAACTCGCAAAGCTGATAAACCTGCCTTATTGGGCGCCTGTATTGATGGGGGCACCTGATTCATTTAGGCGCCTGAGTCAATAGGGGCGCCTAGCTTCATCTAGGCGCCCGTATCAATGGGGGCGCCCGGGAAGCTGTTTTTCAGCCTCTTTATGTTTGTTTGCTTGTTTTCTCTTCAGTTTTAGGTACCTGCAAGATACACAAACACAAGACAAACAAGTAGATAATCTTAACCTTAAGGACTTGGTTCTGACTTTGGATTTCTGTGAAATCCTAGGTCGAACCAACGCAAGTTCCCACCCCCAGGAACGCGCCTTTCACCTTCTCCTTTCAGGAGACAGTTGTCACCCAGTCCATTCGGGTGGACTTTTGCTTAGCCTCCGATACTCTCGGATCTCGAGACGTCCGAACCCTGACCTGTCTCTACTTCTGTCCTTAGTCATTACTCAGCTAAGTTGCTCAATCCCTCGGACCAAGACTTTGTGCCCAAACCCTAGGTCCAGGACTTCGGTGCCCAACCCTCGGCCAGGTCTTCGTGCCCAATTCCTCGAACCAGGTCTTCGGTGCCTAACCCTCGGCTAGGACTTCTTGCTCAGTCCTCGACCAGGACTTAGTGCCCAACTTCCGGTCAGGTCTTCAGTGCCCAACCCTTTGCCAGGACTCAGTGCCCAATCCATGACCAGGACTTATTGCATAGGTTTACTAGGACTTTCTTTCACTTTGGTACTCCTCCTTTGCTCACCCTTTCCTTGTTCAATATATCACTTACTTAAGCATATTGTCAAACATTGAAACATTCAGAGGAGGACATCACTGATGCAACTTGCACCAACAGGGAATGCTCCAAGCATGGATCAAGGAGTCCGACTATTCCACCGCCGGGCTGCCAGATTCATATTAGTCGGAGATCAACTATACAGGAGAGCCTTTGCTCGACCATTTCTCAAATGTGTGGGGCCAAAGGAAGTCGACTATGTGATGCGAGAAGTACATGAAGGCATTTGCGGAAGTCACATGGGGGAAGGTCTCTATCTAGGAAGATTATCCTGGCAGGGTACTTTTGGCCCACTTTGCAAGCCGACGCTCTCAAGGTCATGGCCGAATACGAGGCCTGCCAGAAACATCAGTATGTGACTCATCGATCGACTGAGGCCCTGCGAGTCTCCACAGTGTCCTGCCCATTCGATCAGTGGAGAATAGACATTGTAGGCCCATTTCCCATCGGACCTCAACAAAAGAAGTTCCTGCTAGTTCTCGTGGACTATTTTTCCAAATGGGTGGAAGCTGAGCCTCTGGCACACATCACGGAGGCCGCTGTGATGATGATCCTATGGAAGGATATTGTCAATAGATATGGCATCCCTCACAAGCTGGTGTCGGATAATGGAAGGCAGTTTGCCGGGCGCAAACTCAAAGAATGGTGCAAGGGGCTAGGTATTTGCCAAGCCTTACTTCTGTCGCATACCTTCAGGACAATGGCCAAGACGAAGTCGTTAACCTGGAAATCCTCAGAGGACTCAAGATAAAGCTAGATCACATCGGAGGTAGCTGGGTCGAGGAGCT